>APFE031095597.1:0-24906 GCA_000404065.3 Pinus taeda | reverse complement strand
CTTAATGGCTAGGAGCCTATACTTATTTCTCCTAGCAGAGATGACTCCTTGAGGATCATAAGGGACCCACCGAAAGCTATAAGACAACTTGTAATTGTCCTTTAGGATCAAATCTGCGGCCTCCCATCCTTCCTTCCTATTCATGATAAAAGGGCCCATTTCATTTTTGAAGTTGAGGTGAGCCTTTTTCTTGGAGCCGTGGAAGTGGGTAAGGTCTGATTGAATCAGTTGCCTGTAATATTCCAATGCAAATAGCCTCATTGGCACATATTTTGGGAGCCTATATGGGCAGGCCTCACATCCATAGATCCTGAAGACTGTATGATGTTCATATAGGTACCAGTCACCTATTTTGTTTTTCTTGGAAAGTTGCAGAGCTTTCTTTATCTCATTGGATACTCTGGGAGGTGGGGACTTCATCAACATGCAGCAGACTGGGTAGACAAACTGGTCAACAAATTCACAATAGGTATAGGGTGAATTTGTGACTTTGTGATAAACTGAGGTCCAGAAGATAACAGATCTTCTTTCCCCTGTATGATCCAGCCTTCTGACGTAGCATGGGAAGGCTTCAGAGTGATAATACATGAACATATGGTAGATGTAGGCTGAATATCTGAAGACCCCTTGTCTGTCCACTTTGGTTAACTGATCATGGATCTTGTTGGCTATGAATTTGGCAAAGTTGTACTTTTGGGCAGGGGGTTGATATGGGCTGTAAACAGACAGCATTGCTAGCATGGCTCTGTCCACATGCTCACTGTTTTGGTACCCCAATACATAGGCTATCATGTCTAGTAATAGCCTGCCCACATCATTGAATTGATCATTCAGATAAGGAGGTGGCTCTGTGGTCTGGCACTCAGGGTTCATGAAGTTTCTGATAATCTTTTGTAGTTATTCACTAGCCAATTTGTCACCAGCGTCCATCAGATGATTCATGGAGAATGGGATCAGCAACTCTGTCTGATCAAAGTGTAACATTTTGTTTATGGACTCAGCATTGATTTGAAATAGGATCCTCCCTGATGGGGTGCTAACAGCTCTATGCTGGGCATCATAGTGTTCTGCACAGAGGTGAATGATTTCGGGGAAAATATTCACAGCTGGGAGACAGTAATAGGGCAGGTTTGACTCCCAGACCCCATGTGTACCATGCCCATCCTTGTGGTCTTCCCTTAGTCTACTGAAGGTCTGCAGAAAGTCCCTGTTTCCTTCAAAGTCTCCAATGAGACCGTCCTTGTCTACTAATGGCAGGGCTTCCAGCTCTTTGTTTGTTTGACTCTGTGAGGCCATACTGATGGATGAAGTTGCAGGAGATGCCATGATAGAAGCTGGTTTGCAGGAATAGGGGCAGTGATTTAACCAGTGCTTAAAGAGTATTGTAGCTGCAACTCAACTGTTGATACAGTGAGGTGTTCCTTTTCCAGAGGGTAATGCAAGCTGGATTATTTGTTTGCTGTGCAATTCACAGGGTGTGAATTGTTAATGAGAATTTGGCAGGGCTAGTCAGGTTTCTCTGGTATAACAGCAAGTGGGCTGTACTCGGCAAAAGGGAACAATGCCTAGTACCTCGGGAAGGATTTCGGGGTTTTTAGCCCGCGAAACGAGCACTCTTCTACTGAATTATGGTTTAAGGGTGTTGCAGGTTGCTTGGCTGACTTTGTGTGATAGTCAGGACTGAATTTAAAGGATTTTACTGGTGCCAAGTGGTGAATTTTACAGAGAATTGAAATGCACGGGCGAAGTGGGAAACCGGCTAAATACCTGGAAGAACCAGCTTAGACGCTTGCGAGCTGGGCTGTGGAGGCTTGGCACAGTGGAATTCTGGGCTTGCAACGGTCGAAATCTTCAAATTCTGTTGGCTGGATGTCAATTTTCCGCGGCAGCTGGTTGTTTAACGGCTCCTTCTCTAATCTCATGAAAATGACTTAAAACGCCTTATTAGGCCGTTTATAACGTTGAATTTCGTAAAATAACGCGATTGGCGCTTTTCCGCTGATGACGTCAGCATGAAGTCATGGTGGGACCGTCGTACGGTGGTGACGTGGCGCTGACGTGAGGGCCAGGGTGGCGGGACACGGTGGCGGGCTGATGCGGTGGCAAGACTGCGTGGAGGTTGACGGGGCGCGGGGGCGGACAGAAGTGAAGTGACGTCAGGATGACGTTGGAGTGACGTGGGAGGGAGAGCGGTAAGTCGGGTGGTGGTAAGCGAGTTCCCCGCACCACCTTTGGGGCAAAGGCGGTAACGAGGAGGGGGCTCCGAACAACCTCAGCGCCCGCCACGCGTCCTCGTATGGGCTCAAAACAGCTTTCCCCGGACGTTAAAGGTCGACAGATCGGGGCGCAAGATCGACCGCCCACCCTTGGATCTGACCGGCGGAGATCGGACGGCTGGCGGGTCCTCCGACGGGTCGTGCAGGTTTGGAAGGGGCCCGCCGGGCGATTAAAATATTGGTTTAAATATTTGGGCGGGGAACTTTAGGATTTGTGGTTTTTTCCGGTTTTTTTGATTTTTTGCAAAAGGGTTATGGGTAGAAGGGGTTATATGCTGATTTTTCTTTTGCAAAGGAAGGCTATATGAGCAGTTTTAACGCAGAATGAGAGAAGGTAAGCTGGGAGGTTCATCAAAGTGACCAGGTGTCATTCTGATTTCCTCTTTGAACAAACCATATGGCTATAATGCCAAAGGAAGGATACTTATAGACATTTTGGGATTTATACACCATGGTGTTAATACTAGTAGGGAAGGGTAAAATAGGGGAATTATATAGTAGGATTAGCTGTTAATATGGAGGGAAAAATGGATGAGGATCAGTACACCCAAGTTTTCTTTGAAAATAACTTGGAATTAAGAGTAGATGAAAATGAAAAGAGTCTTACACAAAAATGTGGCTTTTGAAAGCCATCAGTACCCTCACAAAGCTTTGAGTTTGTTTTATGAACCAGCAGATGAAGGGGTGTTAGTAATGAGTGATATACAAATGAGAACAAGGGAGTTAGTCATGCTTCAATGTGTTGCTTTTCCTGTAGATGTTTCAGCAACTTTGGTCTTGAAAGAGACAACATTTCTGCAACCCCATCTACCTACCCAACTAGTTCTCCTAACATTTTTTGTTCCTTCTTGGAGGGTGCGCTTGGACTTGCAAACCCTTTGAATGCCTTTTTCTTTTCATTGGCTTTTTGCTTTCATTTCTGATCTGATGACAACCCTTTATTCCTTCCAAGGTCAGATAACAGTTGGGAAGCCTTAGTTTCTACCTAGCTACTGATCTGCCAAGATTAAACAATTTGGACAGATTTCATTCTCTATTCTACAACATGGAAATTGAAAACATGGCATGATCCAGATTAGACTGTTGGACCATCCATCAAAATTGAGTTCTTATCAAAATTGATACAGACATTGTCTTCATAGGGAAATATGGGATCTTTGCATTATCAAGGCAGAGCATATTTGGACCTTTGATATCCAATCATGAAATATGAAACCTATTGGTATAGGTATCCAACAGAAAGAAACTAAATATTTCACTTGTAAATGTGGGGCAGATGAAAAGACCAGTGAATTCTAGCAAGAATTTTGTGCTTCTAATGATCAAGCCCAAGAGTGATATTGATAATGAAGCTTTTCGAGGTTGTGACTCAATATTGAAATCTGAATTGGTTGATGTTGTTAACCAATATGATGAGATGTTTCAGTGACCGAAAGGATTGCCTCCCAAGAGAGGAATCCAACATGAAATACAATTGCAGCAAGATTGTCCTCTTCCTAACATTGGCATGTATAGGATGTTAGTGATGGAAAGTGCAGAAATTGAAAAGTAAATTCAATAGTTGTTGGATAAAGGGATCATTAGGCCAATTTCTTTGCCATGTGGGCCACCTATTATTTTGGTGCCAAAGAAGGATGGAACATGGCGCATGTGTGTGGACTTCCATGCATTGAACAAGATTATGGTAAAGAAACATTACCCACTACCTAGAATAGATGATTTACTTGATCAACTGAAAGATGCAAATTATTTTACTAAGTTGGACTTAAGGAGTGGCTACCATCAAATTAGAATTGCTGAAGGAGACATTTGGAAGACAACATTCAAGACAAAACAAGGTTTGTTTGAATGGCTAGTTATGCCTTTTGGTTTATGTAATGCTCCTGCTACCTTCATGTGTGTGATGAATGATGTGTTGAGGCCATTTCTTGATGAGTTTGTTATAGTCTACTTATATGACATCTTAATTTTCAGTAAATCTCATGATGAACAAGTCATGCATGTGAGAAAAGTACTTGATGTCTTAAAGAAAAACAATGGTATTTAAAGATGTCAAAGTGTGAGTTTGGAAAAACTTCTTTAGTTTACTTGGGTCATATTGTTGGAGGAGGTGAGTTGAAAATAAATCCCTCCAAGTTTGATGTCATTTTGAATTGGCCAAGGCCCAAGATAGTTACTAACGTAAGAATTTTTTTAGGAGCGACCTTATATTTGAGGAAATCCATTGCTAACTTTTCTTCTATAGCAACTCCTTTGCATGCATTGACTAGTGTGAAAAAGGTTTTTCCGTAGGGAGGCAAATAGAAAAAGGCCTTTGATGCATTGAAGAAAAATATTAGTTCAGATCCAGTACTTGCACTTCTAAACTTGAGACAGTCATTTGAGATCTAGACTGATGCTAGTGACTACACCATGGGTGCAGTCCTCATGCAACATGGTAAGCCTATATGTTTTTATTCAGAAACTTTCAATGGTGTAGTGATTAATTATCCTACATATGACAAGGAATTGTATGCATTGGTGCAAAGTGTGAAACATTTGAAACACTACTTGATGGGTAAGGAAACAATCATTCACACTGATCATAAGCCATTGTAATACTTGCAATCTCAATCTAAGTTGCAACAATCAAGGCACTTCCACTAGATGGGTTTTCTTCAACAATTCCACTTGGTGATAAGCCATAAGAAAGGTATCTACCATAAAGTTGTTGATATACTTTCTAGGCCTATTATTAGTGCAACTACTTTACTCAATAATAATTCTGTTTTGCATGAAATTTATATTGAGCATTATGCATTAGACAATTACTTTCATGATGTTTATGCAAACTTGAGTCAAGATAACCAAGTAGAGGAATTGGATTATCATTTGCATGATAACTTGTTGTACCATCTTGGTAATATTTGTATTCCACAGGGAGAAAGAGTCAACATCATAAGAGAGGCACATACTTCTCTTATTGCTGGTCACTTCAGTGTAAGTAAGATGGTGGCACATATACAAAGGTATTTCTATTGGCCTTGTATGCTTGAAAGTATGTCATGTTTTATTAGAGGATGTTCATTATGTGCAGTCAGTAAGCCTAACAATAGGCAGTTAGGATTGTACACACCAATTTTGGTACCTTCATGACCATGGGAGAGTGTTTCTATGGATTTTGTAGGAGGTCTTCCATTGTCAAAAAGAGGTCATGATTATTTGCATGTAGTTGTGGATAGGTTTAGAAAAATGTGTATTTTGAATCCATTTAAAAAGAAAATTACAGCTAAGCAAACAACTTAGTTATTCTTTCAGAATGTATGGGTGCATTTTTGATTTCCCACATCCATTCTTAGTGATCGAGATTCTCGCTTTGTTGGGAACTTTTGGTCAAGTTTGTGGGGATTCATGGACACAAAATTGAAAAAGAGTACAACATTTCATCCGCAAATAGATGGTCAAACAGAGGTGGTGAATAGGACCATGATACATCTTCTTCGTGGGTATTGTAGCAAGCATCCTAAGTTGTGGGATGTACATTTGCACTACATTCACTATGCTTACAACCAGGCCAAGCACTCTACAACTCAAACATCGCCATTTGAAGCATGTTTGGGATACTTGCCTAAATCTCCTTTGGATTTCATTTTTGGAAAGGATGTTGCTATTAATGGTCATAGTGACATAGACAAAGCAAGAATTGAACAAATCCAATTGGTATACCAAAGAGTTCAAGAACAGCTAGAAAAGAGCCAAGGAAAGTACAAGTCAAGGCACAACAATCATTGGGTAGATCACAAGTTCCAAGTCGTTGATAAAGTTTGGATTCACATTAGAAAAGAGAGGCTCCAAGGAGAAGGTAAGATCTGAAACCAATTCGATATGGTCCATTCAGAATTCTGGAAAAGATTGTTGACAATGCCTTCATGTTGGATTTGCCTTCATATATGAAAAGTTATGTTGTTGTTAATGTGTAAAATTTAAGGTTGTATGAGACTCCTTTGATTGAAGATCAAGGAGAGAATTTTCCAATTCCGTCCATTAAATATTTCTCTTATGAATACCTTGATGAACTATAAAAAGACACCATTCTTGATAGAAGAACAAGGTCTTAAAAACAAGGGAATGTGGATTACCTTCGTGTGGGGCTCAAAGGAACAAATCCAAGTAAAGGATAAATGGATTGAGATTGGAAAGGTGAGGGAATTGTACCCTCACCTTTTGAACAACTGAAAGTGATATTTTGGGGTCCAAAAGCTTCCAGTGGGGAGGAGTGATTAGGTGCTAAAAAATTTGCTCAAAAATTAAATTTGTTGGATTGGTGTGAAACCTGAACGACTACGTAGTGCTTGTCATCTTAAATCCAACAAAACTTGTTTTGCTCAAAATGAATCACGTATACTCCCAGAAACATGTTCTATTCGCTTTTCCAAACAAGCAAATTTAAAAAAAAAAATGCGGTCAATAGTCTATACTGTTGACATGGCAGGTTAACTGTACAGAGGACTGGGCTCCTCTGTCGAGTCATGTGGTGATAAGTGGCACCCGCTTATTGGTGACAAGTGGCATGTTTTGATTGGGTTTTAAGTGGCCAATCATAGTTTTCCACGTGGAACATCGAGGGGCCATAAAAAATTGGGCAAGGTTCGAGCAACAGTGGGTGGGTGTCAATCCTCGGCCTTCAAGTTCCAAAGTCCAATTCGTTACCAACACACCACATGTTAGATCTTAATAGCTAATGCCGTTGACATAGAAAATTTTAGGGGCGAATGTTTGCCCTTTGGCGAAATTAAGGGGTTTTAAAATTTTAGTGGTCGAATAATTTGTATCATAGTACATTTTTACAAATCACCTCAAATAGCCCACCTTATTTTAAGGGAGAGGGGAAAATAGGTAAATTTAGCCCTTGAAATTATGAGTTACAACCTTCCATTCGCCCATTTTCAAGAATGGGTTTTATTTAAGTGAATCCATTAGCCCATTTTCAAGAATAGGTTTTATTTAAGTGAATCCTATGGGCCAAATACCATATTTATAAAAGAGGTATGGTAAATTAATAAAAATATAAATAAATGAGAGGTAGGGTAAATAAATAAAGCATTTTTTATATTTACTCCATAAGTCACCTTATATACATGCAAGGGTGTAAACAAATAAAAAAGTAAAGTGGAGGTATGGTAAATAAATAAAACGTCTTTTTATACTTACTCAAAAGGTATGGTAAATAAATAAAAATATAAATAAACTAGCTCGTATGGTAAAGAAACAAAACCTCTTTTTATATTTAGTCCATAACCCTCGTTCTATTTATGAAGGCTCAAGAAAGAGGTTTAATTTAAGTGAATCCTATGGGCCAAATACCATATTTGTAAAAGAGGTATGGTAAATTAATAAAAATATAAATAAACGAGAGGTATGGTAAACAAATAAAACATTTTTTATATTTACTCCAAAAGTCACCTTATATTTATGAACACTCAAAAAATGTGTTATATTTGGGTGAAACCTATGGGCAACATACTATGGGACAAATACCATGGACTAGATTGTTATTAATACCATGCAAAAAAACATTATTAACCCTAATATTAGTATTAATAAAAATAAAAATGGCGCATGGTATTGATCCATGGTATTCACCAAAATGGCACATGGTATTGACCCATGGTATTCACCTGGAATGTAGCCTATTTAAATGGGGGAATTAAACCTCCATAGATCGATCTTTACTCTGGATCTACTAACCTCTGAGAGGTATCAAATATCGTGATATGCAAACTAGGATAGAGTGAAAAAATATTTGATCCCTCTTGGGGCTTGGTGGATCAAGAGTAAAAATGGATGTTGTAATTTAATGTATGTTAAACATTTTAGCTTGGTTAAAATAAAAAATAAAATAAAAATCAACTATTAATATTATTAATTTTTATAAATTTACTAAATAGTATTTTTAAGCTCCAAGTTTATGATAACCCATGGTATTGACCCATGGTAATACCAAGATCTTACAAGATTTTATAATTGAGTAAAATATTCGCCATGCCTGGTGAGAGATTCGCCAAAAAATCATATATACATATTACATTATTGATAAAATCGCCTTCCATTTTTCCTATATACCATGGAGATTCGCCCATTTATTATACATATAAATTTAGGGGGGGTTCTTAAAATTTTCCCTGGTTGTCGACATTTATTTAAAAATTGAGGTAGAGCAGTTTCAGGAAAGGGGCTTTCCACAAGGGTCAACCCCTGGGTGTGTAAAACCCAATAGAACCGCGAGTGGAGTGGAGTGGGGGTGCAACCAACGGGGGTGGGCGGTTGGCCTTAGCCCCGGGCACGTGGCTCCCCCATGTGGCCTGATTTTCAGAAATAAGGTCTTAGAGGGATTTTAAGCACCTTGACAAATCCACTAGGATATTGGGCAATTTGGCGCTTGGTTAGTGGAATTGGAGGTGAAATTGTATGATGGTGCCAGATTTTGGGTAAATTGTAGAGTGAATAGTGCAAGAGCTATGGGAAGCCATAACTTCTTTAGGTTTTGACCAATTCAGGAGAAAGAAGAGGCTAGGAAGGCATTTTTGGACATTCTGGAGCCATTGGAGCAGGTTTCAGAGTTGTTTGAGCATTGTAAACTAATGTATTCACATTTTTTAGCATAATAGAGAGGGCCAAGCCATTGAAAGTTGGACCAAGGGGACATAGCCCAGGCGGGGTGAACTCCTTTATCATGTGTTGTTGAAATACTATTTTGATGATGTTCCTGTCTGTTGTATGTTGTTGTTCAATCATTTATTTATGTTAATTTGTAGATGAAATTTACATAAAAACACTCAAAAACTCATGATAAAACTTTCAATTAACCTCATGAATCCTTAACCAATTTTACATATTCTGAAGAGGAAATTAGCACAAGAAAAATATTTTTCCCATTTAGATTAGGTATTAGGATGAGGGTCGATTTCTCAACAAATGGTTCAAGGCTAAAATTTAAAAAGACTTGACAAACAACATAGTACCATCACAGTTTCAACACAATATTATTTCCATGGACAAAGAGGAGGCAACTACTACATTTTTAGTCATTTAAACAAGCCTACTTATCAAAAGTCACTTGAGATGCAAACTATATTTAGAATGCATAGTCTAACACAAGTGTGGTCATACATCTCACGTGTTATTAAGAAGACTTAGTAATAAGAAACCCTATGAATGACTTGGGGCCAATGATATGAGTTGAAGGAGATGAAGGAGGCTTGGTTATCTCCACGTATGTGGTTTATCTCCTTGGTACATGAAGGATGGTTAATTATTGGTCTTCGATTTGTGACCATTTATCTTGACAAGTTCATTTCCTTTGGCATGTTTCTTGTCCCTCCTTAGATTCCCCACTACTCACTCTAACAAATGAGAAAACATGTTTAAACTATGGAAATAGCCTTAAAGTGGTATTGCACCATAATTCCCTTGTAGTGTTGCAATTCCTATTGATAACAATAAGTGGTATGTTAAACCCATCCCAAGTTGGCACTTTCTTCTTGAAAACCCCAAATTCTATTATATATCTAATTAAGCATTCTTCTTCACACTAATGTGTAATGCAAATCATTTGGTATCCTTTTTTCCATCCATGGTTATGATTTATCACCTCTCTAATGTATATTTAGCTTAACATAGGTGTTGAGGATAGTGGGCATGTATTGCACTAGTCTCCATGTCCACCATGTCCCACTTGAAGGAAAACATGGGGCCGATGTGATGGTCCAAGCATTCACGAATGTCCCCTCAGACTAAAAGGAAATTTTCATGGCATAAAAGTCTATCTTTATGACCTTATATTGTGGCTTGTGCTTTGAGAATCATCCTAGTGTGCCAAACCTCAAAATGGTCACAAATTCTTTCTCATGTGATAAAATATTCTTTATGTAGGGCCTACATAATAGATCAAGGTCCCACACATAACTTATAAGGTCCAAACATGTTTTGTTGACCTTAATATTGTTGATGGAGTTAATTAGATGAAGTTCTTTTATTATTCACAGGGAAAACAACTATGGGAAATTTGCAATAAAAAATATGAATTGTTATGGTTAAAAGATGGTAGTTACTGCAGTTAGATCTTTATCCATGACACATAAGACATTTTTTTAAACTTGTATATCAACATATTAAAATGGATCATTTCCAAGAAATGGTTCAAGGGTGGTTGTTCAACACTTATATCCTACAAAAATGAGCACATACCACAACCTACTACCTTGTTATGCCATACCTCAAAATGGCCACCATTTCTTGTGTATTGGCCAAAGATTTCCTATGAAAGGCTTATTTGTTGTCTTGTTTCCCAACATGGTACATGATCCCCAAAGATAAATGGTATAGCCTAAGACCTTATCTCGTATCCCTCTACCATGGCTTAGGCCATTATAACTATCCCTAATGTATCAAACCTTGAAATCACCACCATGTTGAACTCATATGCCAAATATTTCTTATTTAGGGTAGGCATAATTTCCATGGATTTGAGCCCTAGACCACACCCTTACCTCTAAGAATGATCCCTATGTCGTTAAAATTTAAAGTGGTCATCATATTGAACTTGTAAGTCAAAGATTCCCTATTACGACATGTATGATGCCTTAGGGGCCCACACATGGCCCAAGAGGATTGAGCCCAAAACAAAATTGATATGGTTGAAATACATTATATTTTTGGCTCTATATCATAGCATGGGAATGAATAACTATATATGGTGTATTATTCCTCCAAATTGTGAGAATATCTCACTTGTAGGCTCAAATTCCTTATGTCCAACCTATGTGGTCGTTTGGCGCATTACACATGGCCTATGAGCTTAGTGGAAATGTTTGGAATTAGACAATAGAAATCAATGTTAGACCATGGCCTACATATACATAGCCATCCATGGTGTTATATCTTGAAATGATGAAATTCTACACATGTGACCAAAGATTCCCTATTTAGAGAATGTGCGATGAATTACGGTTCTACATATGACCCATCTAGTTCCATGCATGAGACTAAATCATGCATATAAAAAACACATCTTATTACCCACACACACAAAAAACCCACAAAAAACATGCACATACTTGACACACATAAAGAAACCCACAAAACCCATGCACATACCTGACACACATAAAAATTTCACTTGTGATGGCCTAGGACACCATCCATGGTTAATGAACCCCAAAGGCAAGTGTTATAGCCTAAGACCTTAGATATCACTAGACTTGAAAAATATAGTAGACAAGCATACCTATCCTTACTATTCCAAACCTAGAAATGACCATGATATCACACTCTCAAGTCAATATTTCCTATTTAAGGCATGTGTGATGCCTTGGGATCCCATACATGGACAATGAGGCATAAAGAAAAATAGCATTTCCTAATATCATAGGTTTTGACTCTAAACCATATAAGAGGCCCTACCAATCATCTATAGTGTTCCAATCTTCAATATGGTTACCTTATCTTACTCAAAAGATAAATATTCCCTATGTTAGGTCTTTTTGGATATTTAAGGCATCATTGATGGCCCATGATTCCTAGTGGTAGGTAGTATAGCCTTAAACCCTAAGTTTTGTCCCTAGAACATGAAGTGGGCTTTAAGAATGATCCATGGTGTGAAAATGGTCAAAGTGGAGACCATATCTTACTTATATGCTAAAGATTCATTGTTATGACATGTTTGGTGGTTTAGAGAATTGTACATGGCTTATGAAACCTAGAGGTGATTAGTAGGTGTAATACCATAGATTTGAATTATAACCATGGGTTAGGATTCAAGATCCATCCATGGTTTTTTATATACCAAAATCGATATCATATCCCACTTATAGGCGAAGGATTCAACATGTAGGGCCCACGTGATGGGATGGAGCCCTACAGATGACCTATGAAACATATTATGGCATGTAATCTTTCTTTTGAGTATCAACCATCACTTAGCTTGTGAGAACCATATTTAGTATTTTAAACATCATAATCAACACCATATATTGCTCACATGGCAAACATTCGTTTTTTAGAGACTACGGGGTGGCCTAGGACCCCATGAATGACTCATGAGCCTTATAGGCAAGTGTTATGGTCTAAGACCCTATACTTTTACATAAAACCATAGATTGGGCATTAGAACCATCATTGATAAACTATTGGGTATGTGTTATATTCTTTGCACAACTATCCCCATGCATGATTTGTATCCACTAGGCACAATGAGGGGGTCATGTGGGAGGGGGGCGACAACCCTCAAATAAAATATTTTGACCATTTTTTTTGCATTTTTTTGGTAGTTGTTGGCACACAACTTTCAATTTTGGCAATTTTATGGTGCATGGTGGTTCAACCCATGTTTTTCTAGTTCTAGTTAAGGAATTAAGGTTGTAGTCTAATCTAGGTTAATGGATTAGGGGTTTTAGATGCTATAAGATCATATGTATTGTATTGTAAACAATAAATGTAAAATTTGATGATGAAAAATTAGAGATGTGACTCTAAAAAATTTGTTAGTTTTCATGATTTGGGTTTTTGGGGTAAGTTTTTATGTAATATGCGATTTTCCTTGTTTTAAGATTATGTTTATTAAGAATACCCATATGCTTTTTATTACTATAAAATGCTTAAAACTTGCATAAGCCTCACGATGATAATCATATCCCACTCAAGGCCAGATATTCCCTATGGATATTTTATGTGATGGTTTAGGGCACCACACATGGACCATGACTTCCAAAGGAAAATGTTATATGCTAAAAACATTTCTTTGCCTTTATGTTATGACATGGACCTTGAGAGCGATTTTAAGTGCACCCCTCCTTGAAATGGTGTCCATTATCACATACAAGGAAAATATTCCCTATGTCGGCCCTCTATGGTGATTTGATTATCATTCATGGTATATAAGCCCCATAAGCAAATGATATGGCCTTAGAACTTGAATTTAGACCATGAACCTTCTCATGGACGATGATGACTATCCTTGGTGGTAAAGATATTAAAATGGACACCATATATATTTTTTAGAAAAATGATACATTATGCAAGGCTTATATGATGACATGGGGCCTTATGGATAGCCTATGAACCACTAAGGAAAATATTATCACCTAAGATTGTATATTTTGACATTATACCATATCTTGGCCCATGAGAACCATCCCAATGTTCCTAAATTTTAAATTGGCACCATGTTGCACATACATGCCAAAGGTTTCCTTTGTAGGGCCTATGTGGTGGTCCAAAACTCCACAAATAAATAATGAGCCCTAGAGACAAATGTTATGGTAAAATAAAAACTATTTCAACATTAAACCATGGATTTGGTAGTAAGAGCCATACTATTCTAACCCTCAAAATAGTAGCCATATCACACTTAGAAGCAAAAAATTCCCTATGGAGGGATTATGTGTGGTTCGGGGCCCCATACATGAGCCATGCTCTCTAAAGGAAAAATTTATGGTTTGAGATCTTTCTTTTGGATCTATATCCTGGCACATGTCCGCAAAAGGGAGAGAGTTGCCAATAATATTTTAAAAAATGATTGAAAGTAATAGTTAGCAAGTGTAGAGTTAAATACAATAATAGGATCATTTACATCATTCAAATCTATCATTGCGTGCTTCATATATCTCCTTGTTATACTTTAATTTGATTAATCTACCATTATATTACAACCAAAGATGTGATTGGTTTGTTGAAAAATATTTGTTTAGCTTTTCAAACCAATCATTACTTAATAACAAACCATATGACTAAAAAATATTGACTACCACTATATCTATAATCTAGTGGAATTTTAGGTTAGAGAAAAGTATAATAAGTAATCCTTTTAAATCACCTAATACATTAGCATTTAAGCAAACACGTTGAACAATAGAAGTAGTCCCTTTAGTAGGTTATACATTCAATTTATTTAATACTAAATATGGCATAACATCAAAGGATGCCCCCCAATCAACAAAACAATTATGTACATTCTGATTATAAATTTCAAATGTTAATTTGCAACAACTTATTCTTCAAGTTCTATGTTAATTTAGATAATTTAGAAACTAAAATATTTGCCCTCATTTTCTTTAAATATTCTACCAAATCAAAATTATATGTAATTGCAATGAATTTAACTACATTGGAATTCATTTTATTACTAGAAGTTTTACAGAGAGGATAGGAAGTAGAAGGAGATCCTAAGGTGGATGAGGGAGGACCTTTCCTTCTTGTTTGAACAACACACACTTCCTCTAACTCATCTTCATCTTCGTAAATCACACCTATGGAAATGGCCAATATAGCATTGATTGATGGATCAGAGATGTATCCTTCTTCATGTTCCTCACTAGTTAATTGATTTACTTCTTCTTCCTCAATCTCAACGAACAATTTGCACATTTTACAAAGGCTTGACAAATATTTTTTGAATGGTGGCATTATGTGGTCAATAGAAATTATCTTAAGAAAATTCCTCATGATTAATCTCATGAGTAGAATGATTTTGATTTGTAGGAGGTGGATTATTTTTCTAATAAATGGTTTCCATGGTCTCCTATAGGATGGACCTTCTCCCAAGACTTTCTTTAAATCTATTATGTCATTTGACAATTTTTTTAATATACTTTGTAAACCTTCCATGTCCAGAGATATTTTTTTATCTTAAGTATTTTTAGTAGTTGTGGGTTTTCTAATGTTAGTGAAACTTTTTTTTTCCTTATGTTGAAGATTTAATGGCAATGTTAAGCGTATGAGTTTCAATTGTTGACATTTCATCAAATTTTTCAGCTAAAGTATTTCTACCAACTCTTTTCACAAAAGTACATGCTTGTAGGAATAATTTACTATAAAACTTTATAAGGACATTTGCAGCATGTCCTGAGTTTTGAAGGATTTTATTCATTAATGTTAAAAATCACTGATTGATGTTTTTGTTTTTTTTTTTCCTTTTTATTCATTTTAATTTTGGAAAGTTCTAAAACTAAAGTGGCACTGATTGAAGTTTTCAATTTTTTTCCTTTTTATTCATTTTAATTTTTGAAAGTTCTAAAACTAAAGTGGTAGGTGTTTTTTCTTCACCGAATTATTTAATAAAAGTAGTTTCAAAATCATTCCTATTATAATTATTATAATTGTGCCTTAAGAAAGAGAAACATACCATGTTGACTTTTTTCCTTTAAATGTAGAAGGAAACAATATACAAACTACATATTCCTATTCAACATTCATAAAATTAATTACTAATATAAATTTACTTAGATGGTATTTTAGTTATTATTTATTATTTGGATCGAATTTTGGTATATACTTCTCTAGATGTTTGGGTATGTCATGCTCTTATCCTAGTACAACCACTTGGTGCTAAAAAGGTCTTCTCAGTCATTGAGTAGACATATATTTAGGTGGTGATGGAGATCTTATTAGGCTTGGTGGTTGTGAAGTTCTAGGGATGTGATGTGGATTGTTTTTAGGTGAATGTTGAGGAGAATATGGAGGAATTTAAGGTGGAGAAGGTGGTTTTCTTGCACTACCAAATAATATAATAGTTACTTCACTATGATTAGTTTACCCTATGCAACTTGAGATAAATTTGAACCTAGAACTTCTTAAAAATATCTTCATACATACCTAAAAATTATTGTTTTGGATTTTTACCTTTTTGTGGAATAGTAAACTCAGTAGGAGATTGATCAAGTTTATATCTCTAAGCTCCGCTAAGAATTCATGATAGTTGCACTTGAGCGGTTGTATAATCAAACTACCATCTTTCTATTGTTGTTATTATATTACTAGATTTAGATTGAAATGTTGTAATAGGTATGTTTTGTGATTCCAATTATTTTGTTTGAAGTAAATGATTTAATGGTTTTAAAATTACTATAAATTCAAAATGATGTGAATATTGTTATACTTCCTTAGATTGTCTCATGGTTTGTCCCTTCTAAGAAGGTGTTGCAGTTGTTTTGGATAGATTAATTGTTCGTGATGCCTATCTTCCCATTCAAAACATGGCCCTCATTCTAGTGCTAATTATTTTTGATAGCAAAAAATAATCCCACCAAAAAAATCTAGGAATATCACCATGTCAAGGTCCCAATTAGACCTACACTCATTTGGTGTTGCAATATTCACCAGTATGTGGGCCCAAATACTTGTAAGCCAAAGGGAAAATACATGATCTAACATTAATATAAAATAACTATGTTAACTACATATTTATGGGTTCTAACTAATAAAGTTTTATATATTCTTAGATAGCTATGAGCAGGTTATGAATACTTTCATACACGAAAGGAAGAATAAATATAGGGTTTAGGAAACAATTCACCAAATCAAGTAATGAATAAGTTCAAATAAAATATTGTAACTATTATAGATAAATAGTTATTTGAAACAATGGATAACACATTATGTACTCGATTACTTTCTCTTAAGAAATCGTAAAAAAAAAGTAAGGAATAAACTTAAGAATTCATAAAATTACACAAATGAATTGTGCAATATTATTGGTTTACACCATCATTTTCCCAATAAAATCTTGGCCTTCAACTTAAATTATTTTACTAATAAAACTATACTACTACCATACTAAGTTGTCCACCATAAAGTCTCCAATTCTTCTTTAAACCGTGACAAAAATGTACAAGTTCCAATTTTGGATTTTCCAACTCATAGGTCTTCAAAATAATATTCAAGCTAATAAAAGTAAATAAGCTTGATCATAGAGTTTGCAAGCCCTCTCCTGTAGAAGAGAGATGATATTTATGCCAATTTATCTTATTCATTCACATTAATCAAATCTTTTTTGTTACAATAATCACAATAATTTAGTAAAATATTATTGAGAAAATATTTTAATTATTTTCTTATTTAATAATATTGTTATAAGTCTTCTCCATTTCAATTAAAAGGTTTCCTCTTGTGTATTATCTAGAATGTTGAAAATATACTATATTTTATTGGTACATGAACATGAGTTAGCTCCTTTTAGTCATTGCCTTTGTTCATGCTCTATCTAAAATGTTGAACGCTTACTATCTTTCATCAGTCCAAGTCCATGAACATGAGCTATCTCCTTTTAGTCATTGCCTTTGTTCATAATCTTGGCCTTCAAGATTATTTCCTTTAGCCTAAGAATATACAAAAAATAAAATAAAATAAGCAAAGTTAGTGTTTATTATAGACTCATTCAGAAAAAATGAAAATAAATTAATTGATAGCAACATATAATAATTTATTCATTGTTTCGATGATTTTTTCTTTTATGATTTAAAATCAAACTTGATTCAATATAATTGAGGTCAAATCCATTTTAGATAGATTTAGACATAAAGGATGGTCGTGTCAAAAGGTTGTCAACTACCTTAGGCTTTTATAGTTGTGTTAATTTATACCACATTGGTTAAGTCAAACTTAAAATGCACATTTATAATATTTTACCAACCCACTGCTTGTCATGTCTTATGGTGCATAGTGTGGCTTGTATGGCATCTAGTCAAATTTTAGTGCTAACAGATGTTAACAATTCGACCTCAATATGTATGACAACCCAAATGCACAAGATGACATGTCAATTTTAAAGGATGACTTAGAAAATGATTCAATGTTCAATTTGGAAATCTAAAATATATCCATATATATTACATTCACCCAGATATCCAGATGTACAAGCAACTAGATGTTCTCAAGTGTTACTTGTAGCTTGATCTAGGATCTAGATACAACACAAGTGAAAACCCATCTAACATCCATCATTTGGGACATCAAAGTGCCAAGATATAATGGCTCTTCCCATATCAAAATACAACACAATTTAAAACTTATCCAACATCCATCATTTGGGACTTCAAAATGTCAAGTTCTAATGGCTCTTCCCATATCCAAATACAACACAAGAAAAAAATCATCAAACCTCTGGCACATCAAAGTGTCAAGCCCTAATGGTTCATCTTGGATCTAGATACATTTGAAATCTAAAGTGATCCAGTATTTGGGTATATTCCCTTTCAACAATGAATTACCACATGTTGACTCCTAGATATGGATGTTATCTTCCAAAGTCGAGTCAATATGGCATCTAGGCATTAAGAAGTTGTGTTGATAAAAAATTCTCTTTATTCTAGTTGTAATACCATCATTACCACAACTCATCTGTCAAGTTCACATAACTCAATAAAACAACATTAAATGGAATGACAAGGCATAATTGCCACGTAAGTAGTTGAGCTCAAGAACCTACTATGTCATTAATGAAAGTCCATTTTGCTTACATAAATAACAAGATGAACAACATTAAGGAAAAATAAATGAAAAACAATGGGGATTACGCTCTAATACAAATATATTATATCTTGCCTATATCACTTAGAAGAATTGACATCAATACATTCATATCTAGATGCTAAGACTATATTTGGCACCAGAAGAACTTCAAAGCAAAACATTTCTTTCAAATTTGGATGAAAATCACCCTCCCCCAAGTATCTGATATCCAACTTCATTTGTTAAGCCTATTTTTTCTCTTTGAGTGCAATTTTTCCTTTCATACCTTTGTCATTTTTCAAGAATAAAACAAAATAAAATTGAACTGAAATTTATAAATTTCAAAAGAAATCTCAGTGAAATAGATAAAATACTTTGTGAAAATCTTAAGACAAATCAAATCAAAATATGTAAAATTGAGTTAGAATCAAATTTAAATAATTACAAGTCACTAAAAAATCATAATAAAAGTAAAAAGTAAGGAGGGTCCCCATTATTTTATAAAGAATTCAAATTATTATAGGGGGGTTTGTATAGGCCACGTCACTACCAAAGAAGCCATAATGTTCAATTGCAAAAACTAATAGTGAGTATGAAGACAAGTTGATAGCTAAGCATCTTAAAACAGTCTTATTTTGAAGTGTATTTTTTATTATTATTCTCATCCCATTTCCTTTATCTAATTTATGGTAACATAACGAGATGATATTCTAAGATACCTATTAGGTTTCATATAAAATGTAATTATTAGACCAAAGGAATGATTTCAAATTGTGTTTCATCATTATGGATATGAAAGGATATTTATTGAGGCATAGTTAGCATCTTGATCTTATAAAAATACAATAGAATTAATGAGTTACTTCCTTGGAATGTTTATTGATTGCATTGATAAGGGTTGGAGTTTATTTGAAGCCATATAGTCTACTTGATAGTAGTGACAGGAAGGTTGTGATGTTTTCAAAGTGATGGTTGACAAGTATTTTAATATGTGGGGTGATAAAAACCATTGATAAAGATGAACTGATTCGAGGGATGAGAATCATAAATGTCATTTCTTAATAAGTTATGGATAAATGACGAAACAAATGATAGAACCATTCCCTTAAACAAATACCTTTGGTGTAATAAAACACAAAAGGTGGTACAAATCCTAACAAAACATAAAACAATAATGGAGAAGAAAACCTCATCTTAAAGCTACAATAAATAAAAAGAACATATTATATATCACTATGATAGAAAGATATGAGTCATGATTTCCCTCTTCTCAACCTTAAACAAAAAAACATAAAATGATGAGAGAAAATAAAACAAATAACAAGAAAGGGTAAAAAGATAAGGGGAGGGGCATGAGAAATATTTACCATATTTATGATTTTTTTAATGAAACCATATCCTCTTTAGAAGAGGAGAAAACTTTAAACTTGGTTTATTTAGAGAGAAGATGAAAGGAGAAAAATAAAGAAAGAAAGAAAAGGGTATTATTATTATAATTAAAAAAAACAATTATGTAAAATAAATTATTTTTCAAAGAAAAAATCATAATTTTATTTAACCTCAAAACCAAGTAACAAAATTAAATTTTGCAGATGCCCGAAAACATTTGATGAGATCATTCTTTTGGACGATGCAAAAAAAAAAATAAAAATACATAAAATCTTTGAGGTTAAATATGATAATAATCAATAGGTTCCCCTTTTTTCCTTTCCTTTTTTCTACCTTTCGTCAAACTCCTTGATTGGGAGCGACTGATACTATTTCTAATTACTACCTTCCACCTTCAGGGAAAATCCTTTGTCTAAGTCCAAACTCTCATATGCATGGGTTCGCTTTATGCCCCCTACTTCCTTTTGAAAGGATATGATCACCTTATGCTACTATGCTACTATGATCTCTGCCGCTCCTTGGGTGTTGTTGTTTTCTTGATGTTGATTTCCCAGAGTTTGGATCACTACTAAATTGATGGCTCTTTCGGTGTGTGTAGTGGGATCCCTTTGTTTCTCTTCTCCCTCCTCCACTTAGGAGCCTTCGTTATTTTGTGCTTCTGGATGTTGAAGACTCTCATTCAATTCTTCATCTTCATCATCTGAAGAAGGTGGATATGGAAATTTTCATCCTTTTGGATTTTGCAATCTTTTCTTTGCTCTTTTTTTTTACTTGAGGGCATGAGTTCTGCAGGTGCCCTATTTGATGGCAGATCCAACACTTGAATGTAATATTTCAATGTTTAGCCACTATGTCCACTTGAAATCTTGATGAGTTAGATGAATGCAATTTAGTGGGCCTTTTCTTAGGTCTATCTCCATGTAGATACGGGAAAATGTAAAGATACCTTTGTCCATACTTTCTTAGTCCATTTTTAGAAATATCCCTAGTGAATTTCCAATGCCTTCTAAAACTTGATGGTGCCAAAAATGAAGCGGGAGATTGTGCAACCTTACCCATACTAACATCTTTCTAACCACCATTGTTGTGGTGTCAAAATATGGAAACCATGGGGTGACGAAGATACCCTCCCTTCCAAAAAACCATGGTCCTTCATTTAGGACACAGTCCATATCTTTATGATTATCGAATTGAACTACAAAAAATCCCTTTGCGCATAGGTAGATATCACAAGTTTTTGTCTAGTTGAGGTATATCCATTGATGTAGATCTTTAGACTTGGGCCAAAAGCCATTAAATCAGTAGATCGGATCTCTAACTTGGAGAATAGTGAAAATACCACTCACTTCTGGGAATTTTACTAACATATTTGGTGTTTTCTCTGCCTTTTCAACCAGGTAAGGTCCTGGGATAGTCATATTTGGGATCTTCTTGTCTTGTGTGGCAACTATCCCTCTCACTACATCTTGTGGCTCCATCTTGCAATCTCAAATTTATAATGATAGTAGAATTGTGTTCTATACCATACTCTTTCAATTTGATGTAATCTTGCAATATTTTTCCCTCATAAATTAGGATTTGAACATTTGCTGGCAACCCTAGTTTTCTTGCAACTTCTTTTTCAATTCTGAAACTGATTGCATTGACCAAACCCTTATGAGGATTGATTTCCCACTTAGGGTCTTTAAGAAAAATTCAAATTCTTCCCCATGATCCAAATCTAAAACACCTAGATCTGAATAAGTGATCAACACCTCCATCTTCTCCTCCAATATCCCTACTACAAACTCTACCATCCCTTCCACCGATGTCACACATAAAGAAAATCTACTACATACTTGACCCCAATGCACAAAGTGATAGAGAGGGTTGTTTTCCTTTTGCAAAAACACATAGATATGACATTATTTTTCATGAACAAGGCAGATTCATGCCACCTTACACCCAAAATCACCAAAGATGGCTAGATCTAGCTTCTTAGAAACAAAAACATTCTATAGACCATCGCTTTGAAAAACTCTAATGCACCAGAATTCCATTGTTGCTTTCTCGGTCATAAAAATGTTTTATCTTGCATAAGTTTGCACCGCACATTTGCACTGTTGCAACATCTTTGCCCTTAAAGCCACAAGGAAAGCAGATCTACTACATACGTGAGCTTAATGCATAGAGTGGTAGAGAGGGTTGTTTTCCTCCTGCGAAAACACATACATCTAGCATTCTTCTTCATAAACAAGGCAGATCCATGACATCCCACCTCACCCCAAAACTCCCCAGAGATGACTAGATCCAACTTCTGAGTAGTGAAAACACCCTACAAACCATTGTTTTGAAAAACCCTAACACACTAGTTACTATCGTTGCTCCCTTCTCTCAATATCACTTATTCTTCGAAAAAAATATATTAATATAATATGAATTATTTATTTTTATTATCTCTGATGTATAAAATATAATGTTATTTGGTATTTTTATATAAAATATTTTTTTCTAAAATTAATAATTATTTTAAAGAATAAAATGAATATTTTTTTTAATGAAAATTAATAATAAAGAATCTTAACTAAACATTCAATTAGATAATGTTTATAAAAAATGTAACTAAATATTTAATTAGATAATGTCTATGTTTGAGGAGGTCAGTTGTATAATTAATTAATTGATTGAAATATTCAATTAAATAATGTGTATGCTTGAGAGATGAACCGTATAAATAATTAGGGATTTTTGTAAGAAATAATTTCACATTAATAATGACATCTACACCAAGAAACCAAGACATGATATCAAGATAGCATGCGATGATGGTGAATATGCAATAAAAGATAAAATATGCACTGAATTGAAAAGAAAGAGATGTAGCTCTCAGGTGTGGCCTGCACCTGGAGACTACACTCACAAAACTTGAGAGATTTCTCTCGTTCACTCTATTATCATTCAATCAAAGGATTACATCATTAAATACAATACTAGGAAATAGGAAGTTGTACCCAAACCCCATAACTATAGGAACTAATCCTAAACTAGGGAGAAAGTTACAACAATGTAACCATTTTCTCCATTAAAAATAATATTAATTATTCTCAACTCGCCCCCTTAATGGAGAAAGGGTTCTCCTGACCTCCTAGCATCTTTCTAAACAATTCAAATTTTACTCGTGCAAGAGGCTTTGTAAAAATGTCAGCCACATTGTCACAAGTTTTACAATATTCAACAACAATTTCATTTGACTGTATTTTCTCTCTAACAAATGGAACTGAGTGTCTATATGCTTGGTGTTTTTGTGGAACACTGGATTGTATGCTAATTTGATGGTGCTCTGGTTGTCGCTTTTGATAGAAGTGGGTTGCTTCTGTTCTTTTCCTGCATCTTTGAGAAGTCTCCTCAACCAGATTGCTTCACATGTTGCTGCACACAATGTTTGATACTCAGCTTCACATGATGACAAAGCTACAGTACTTTGTTTCTTGCTGCTCCATGCTATGACCCCGGAACCTATGTTGAATGCATAACCTGTGATGGACTTCCGATCATCCAGGTTAACTGCCCAGTTTGAGTCTGAAAAACCTGCTAGAGTAACATCAGATACATTAGTGTACAAAATACCAAAATGAACAATACCACAAAGATACCTCAACACGCTTTTTGCTGCATTCCAGTGACTTTCAAGCGGTTTCGCAATAAATTGGCTCAGCACACTAACAGAGTATGCCAAGTCAGGTCTGGTTGTTGTAAGATATATCAGGCTGCCAACCAGCTGTCTATACATTGTGGCATCTACCTCCTTAGTGCCATCATCACTGCTTAATTTCAGATTCTGCTGCAAAGGTGTTGCTGCTGTTCTACAATGATCCATAGAAAACTTTTCTAACAGATTTCTAGCATACTTCCCTTGGGTAAGAAAAGTTTTCCCAGTATCTCTAAATACTTCTAATCCCAGACAATAGTGAAGGTTTCCAAGATCCTTCATTTCAAAAACTTGTTCCATCAACCTTTTGATTCCTTTGATTAAATCAAATACATTTCCTGTTATAATCATGTCATCCACATACAAAGAAATCAAAACAATCTGCCCCTAATTATTGTACTTGGTATACAAATTTGGGTCATTTAAACTTCTATGGAAACCATACTCTATAAAGAAAGAATCAACTTTTTCATACCACGACCTGGGTGCTTGCTTTAAACCATATAAGGCCTTTTTCAACCTGCAAACAAGATGTTCCTGCCCCTGCTTTACATATCCTTCTAGCTGTGCTAAGTAAATTTCTTCTTTTAATTCACCATTTAAAAATGCAGATTTGACATCAAGCTGGTATAATTCCCAATTATGTTTAGTAGCTAAAGCAATAAGTAATCTGATTGTATTTAGCTTTGCTACAGGTGCAAAGGTATCATCAAAATCTATACCTTCTTTTTGTGAATATCCTTTTGCAACCAACCTAGCTTTTAACTTATCTATACTTCTGTCTGCATTCATTTTTGGTTTGAACAACCACTTACATCCTATAGGAGTTTTATTTTTAGGCAGCTCTACTAAATCCCAAGTATCATTTCTGAAGATTGATTCCATTTCTTCATCCATTGCAGCTCTCCATTCCTTAAATTGACTAGCTTCTTTATAATTAGAGGGTTCTACAATGTTCAAAACTTTTGACATTAAAGCATAGTTTCTCAACTTCAATGGTAATTGAGTCTTCCTACTTGACCTCCTTGGTAGCGGTGGACTTGCCTCAAATTTGTTTTCCTCTGCAACAATTGGGCCTGCTTTTTCACCTTCTTGTTGTTCTTCTTCCTTCTCCTGTTCCTACTCCCTCTCATCCTCGCTGCTTTCCTCCAACAGCAATGGAATGTGCCAATCATCTCCAACATCAGCTTTCCTTTCCTGCACCTGTTCATGAAAGACTACATCTCTGCTAGCAAATGTCTTACGAGAGTCAGGATTGAACAGTTTGTATGCCTTAAACTCTGTGCCATA
>APFE031095583.1:0-10912 GCA_000404065.3 Pinus taeda | reverse complement strand
TCATATTTTCTAACCTGGAGGATAAGGAAAGGATTTTTGAGGGGGGACCCTACTTCATGAACAATGCTGGTCTTTTCATCTGACATTGGGAAGACTGTTACAACCCAGATAAGGAGAAAATGTTAGCAACTCCTATCTGGATCAGGCTCTTCGGATTACCAATGGAGTTTTGGGACCCGAAAATTCTGGAAGGAATAGGCAATGCTATAGGGACTTTTGTGAAAGTAGCTGAGACCACCAAAAGAGGGAGATATACATCTTACGCCAGGATATGTGCGTATATGAATATAACAGAGCCCCTTTCGGAATTTATTGAACTTAAATACCATGATGAGGTTTGGCAGCAATCGGTGGATTACAAACACATCCCATTTCGTTGTAGAAGATGCCATGAATATGGCCATGTCTATAGATAATGCCCTTTAAACAGGACAAAGGAGTCAATTGAGGAAAAAGAAAAGGAGAAGAAGGCAACAGAGGAAACTGAAGGAGAGGAAGAGGGAATTAAAGAAGTGCCCATCAGAAGAAAATCAGTAAAAAGTGCACCTCTGAGGTAACCACCTATGGAAATGATGCCTTTGGAAAATCAAAACAAGTTTAAAGCTCTGGAGGAAGGGGAAATGGGGATGGAAAAAGAAGACAGCGAGGATGAACCAATGGATCTATCAAAAGTAACAGGGGAACAGGATAAAATCCAAGGAAACATGAAACAAGGAAAGGCTGAGGTGAACAAGGACCAAACAAATGACCAAACACAAATGGAGATAGACATTCAAAAAGACAAAGGAGGAGAAGAGGAACGAGTAATGAAAAGACTGTTACAGGAATGGAGGCTTTTAGATGAAAGATTTATACTAGAAGAATAGAAGCAATTGTATAAAGAGATGTTCCAAAAATACAAAGAGAAGGTAGGAGCACTTGCAGCAAGTCAACTGGAACAATCAGAAGTACAAGAGATTCAAAATATCGGAATGGGAAACACTGGAAAAGGAGGAAGGAAAAGAGGTAGGCGGCCGATGAGCGAAACAATACAAGTGGTGGGAGAGATGCTGGTGAATTCAGGAAGAGTTATACCTCTCTTAGAGGTATTTCAACAACCAAAAAAACTTTTAAAATGATAATCACAAGTTGGAATATCAGAGGTCTCAATAGATGGGGAAAACAAAGATATCTGAGAGATAGACTGAAAAAGGATAAACCAAGTATAATGATAATCCAAAAAACCAAGATTAGCACCCATAAAATGGAGGACATAATGAGACAATATAATACTAGATATGAGATAATGGGTTAGGATGCAGCTGATAGTGCAGGAGGGTTAGCAATCCTATGGAATCCGGAGGAAGTTCAATTTGAACATTGGATAAACTTCCCTCGTATCCTTTCAGGAACCTTTAAAATGATAGGTTTGTCGGAATGGATTGTCCTGAAAGGAGTTTATGGTTCGCACCTATCAAATGAGCGTAAAGTTTCCTTCAGAATATGAAAACAATTCGAAGACTATTCCCGGAAATGCCATGGATAGCAGGTGAGGATTTTAACATGATCACAACTATATTAGAAAAAAAAGGAGTAAGGAGAACATACCAAGATATGGAAGCTTTTGGAGACATGATATCAGAACAAAGATTGGTGGATATCCCCACAATAAATGGAATCCACACATGGAATAATCGCAGAGGAGGCACAAATCAGATCGTATCGAGATTGGATAGATTTTTAATAGCGGAACAAATTATGAACAGGGACATATATATTGAAGCAATGATTCTTCCAGCTATGGGCTCAGACCATTGGCCAATTAGGCTAGAAATAGACCTTAAAGCAAGCCCTAAAAGATGCCCCTTTAGGTTTGAAGCGTTCTGGCTAAGAAATCAACAGTTCATGCCAAAGGTGGAGGAGTGGTGGAATGGGAGCCAACAAAAAGGGTGAACCAAGATGCAAACCTTCTAGTTGAAACTAAAAGAACTCAGAGGAAAAATAAAAAAATGGAATAAAGAATAATTTGGGAATATATTCATAGAACAACAACGTTTAGAACAAAAAATGAGAGAGCTGCAACAAGAAATGATGATAGAATGCAGGAATGAGGAAAGAAGTAGAGAAAAGGGCATAGTGATAAGCCAAATTGAAGAACGTAGAAAACATGAAGAAATTTTATGGAAGCAGTAGTCTCGCATAAACTGGCTTCGAGAAGGAGAAAGGAATACGAAGTTCTTCCACAAAGCCATGATCCAGCATAGACAGAGGAATAAAATTTTCTCCATTAAAAACAAGGAAGGGCAACGTATAACCAAGCATGAAGAAATGGAACAGGCTCTGGTGGGGCACTTTAAAGATATCCTTACTGAACCTCTAGAGGATAGAGAAGAAGTTATAAACAGGATCTGTAATGAAATCGCTAACATGATCACTAGAGACCAGAATTTAGCCTTGATGCGGGTAGCAACACTCGAAGAGGTTGAGGAAATTGTGAAAGGAATGAAAAGGAACAAAGCCCCAGGTCTAGACGAGTTTACAGTGGAATTTTACCAAGCTGGCTGGCATTTCTTAGGGCAAAACATCCTGGAGGTGGTTGAGGAATCACGCAGACTCCAGAAGGTATGGCCGGCCCTGAACTCAACTCTTTTTTCTCTTATTCCTAAATATGCTCACTCGGAAACAACCCAAGGCTTCCGTCCTATTGCTCTCTGTAATGTAATATATAAGATTATTGCTACCTTAATGGCCAAAAGATTGAAACCAATTCTTTCTAGTATAATTTCCCTAGAACAAACTGGGTTTGTGGAGGGGAGACAAATTCTAGATGGACTGGTGGTTTCTCAGGAGGTGATTCATTCTCTAAAACAAAAAAAGGAAACTGGAATGATGATAAAGCTGGATCTCTCAAAATCATATGATCATTTAAACAGGAGTTATCTTAAAACAATTTTAAGGGCATTTGGCTTTTATGAAAGATGGGTGAACTAGATATATAGTATGATATCCACCCCTAATTTTTCCATTCTTTTAAATGGATCACCAACCTCGACTTTCAATGCTACAAGAGGATTGCATCAAGGAGACCCTTTATCCCCATTTTTATTCATCATAGTAGCCGAAGGATTGGGAAGATACTTCAAAAAAGAGCTGAGGGAGAGAAAGATCAAAGGTCTGAGACCCTGGGGAAATAACTTACTAGTTACACATCAACAGTTCGTTGATGACATTATGCTTTTCTGTGCGGTCTCTCTGAGAGAAGTTAAACGAGTGAAAGGGCTCCTAGACCTAATTATGGAAGCCTCAGGCACCAAAATTAACAAGGACAAGTCCAACACTTTCTTCTTCAATACTCCAGAAAGGGTCAAAACCCACCTGACCAGAATTCTAGGCTTTCGCTTTGGAGAATTACCCATAAAATACTTGGGAAATCTTTTAGCTTCAAATCCTCTGAGGATAGCTAATTGGCAGCATACCATTGAGAAGCTCAAGAACAGATTGGCTAGCTGGTCATTCTGCGCTCTGAACATAGTGGGAAGATTAGTGCTCCTTAAATCGATACTTCAAGTGATTCCCATTTACCCTCTATCAGCAATGGCAGTCCCTAAAGGAGTGTGCGCAAAAATGACAGAGATATTTAGAAAATTCATATGGGGAGGACCAAAGAAACAAAAGAAATGGGCTCTAATATCATGGAAAGGTATAACAAAAAACAAGGAGGAAGGGGGATTGGGTCTTAGAGACCCGTATATTATGAACCAAGTCCTAGGAGTGAAGCTATGGTGAAGATGGATGACAGGCGGAGAAGACCTATGGAAAAGAATATGGACCCAAAAATACAATATGCCTACAACTACTGAAGGAATTCTTTGATTGGGAGAGGTCCCAAGAGGCTCCACAATTTGGGAATTGGCGAGCAACAACAGAGATATCATAGGGAATCACGCATTCTGGGAAATAAGGAATGGGCATACAGCTAAATTTTGGGAGGAAGCCCGGTAGGAAAGAGGAAGAATGATAGAGATACAAGATTTGCAGAACACATATCAAAAGGCTAAAGAGGAAGGGCTAATTTATGTGAGTGAATACTTGAAAGAAGGAAGGCAAGAGGAAACCTGGAGAGCATGGAAAAAACCGGAGGAATGGGACAGTAATATAAATACTGAACAGAAAGCTTTGCTGGAAAAGGAAATGGATTCGAGAAGAATAAAAACTCGATCAAGCTCGGATATTCTTCGATGGCGTAGATCCACAAAAGGAACCTTCACGATAAAGGAAGCCTACTATTTAACAACCAGACAGGAACAAGAAGATCATACACTAGAATGGAAACAAATTTGGCAGAATAAGTGGTGGCCAAAGGTGACATTGTTTGCATGGCTGGTAGGGAAAGGGCGAATTTTGACCTGGGATCAAATACAAAAACGAGGGTTTCATGGACCACCTAGATGCAGTCTATGCAAAGAAGACAATGAAACTCAGGAACATCTCTTAAACTCTTTCCCGATAGCTCAGCAACAATGGGAAGAGATCAGAAAGCTCTTCGGAAAGACAAACTGAAATCCTCAGGACATTAAACAAACCATTTTTCAATGGGGGAAAGGTCAGTTCTCTAATCTTGTGGTGAAGAGAGCCTGGAATCTAGCAATGGGATTCAATATATGGTTAATTTGGAAGGAGGGAAATGAAAGAGTATTTTAGGACAAAACCAATCCTCCAGAGAAGATATGGAAACACACCCAAAAAATCATAAGGGAAACTATCCTAGTGGAAGCTTGGGAATAGGAAGACTGGAAAGCTAACCCGAAAGAAGGTAGAATATTAACTAGTCTAAATCTAGAACAAAGTATGGTTTACCCCCAAAAGCAAAAAAACAATCAAAATAGTCATATCCAGAGCCCAACTAAGTTCAAACGCCCTCACAAAGACTTCATTAAATTAATTTTTGACGGGGCATCTAAGGGGAACCCGGGACCGGCAAGAGTTGGAAGTATTTTTAGGGATAGTCGAGGACGAACCAGATGGGTATATGCTGACAGGGGAGGCATAATGAGAAATAATGAAGTGGAATTAATGGCAGCTTATGAAGGAATCAGAATAGCCATACGAAATGGATACACAAAGTTAGAAATTGAGGGAGACTCCAATCTGGTTATAGGAGTGCTCATAAAATTGAATAGTGAATAGAATTGGGAACAGGTAGCAAAGAGTTGGAGAACGGCTGGAATAATTCAAGACCTCGCAGAAATCATGAAACAATTTGATTACAGGATTATCCACCATGTTAAATGAGATGGTAATAAAGCATCGGATTTTCTAGCTAACCGGGGTTGTAATGAGTAGAATGAGAAGGTGGACAGCATATGGCCAATCCATTGGGAAGCGACAGGATGGGAAGCCTTAACTTAATTATCACCCAGGACAACCATGAAATTACAACCTCAGAATAAAGGCTTCAGATGGTCCCCGATTGGGGTGGACAAAAAGGTGACATGTGGGATCATGATGGAAGAGGGAAAGTGGCATTTTAGCTCACCTCACAACTTAATCACCCCACAGGACATTGAGGTGGCTTGCAGGTATGGTAGAAACCTAAGACGAGGAGACAAAAGCATCATGAAAGAAGAAGGAGTAAGGATTGATGACGAGTAGGCGATGGGATGGTGGGTAGGTGGCATTAGGAAGATAAAAGCAGGTAAGGGAAGAAATGAAGGCGATGTGAAGCGTGGGAGGGATAAGCATTTGGCAGATAGTTCTGGCTACTTGTCTCAGAGAGGAACAGACAGTAGAGACTGCGAAAATGAGAAGAGTCGGAAGTGACGTGAATAATACGGGCAGGAAAACGCGACAAGCCAAAGCCATGCATGGAGCTCGGGTTGACATGGAGCAGGGATACCAAGAGGAAAATAATCAAAGGGCATGGGAGGAAGAGAGACCCCGAGATCAAACAAATCAATTTTTTTTCTGAGAAAGGAAGAGAGGGGCTATGTTGTAGCTCTGATACCACTTGTTATAGATCTAACTCGGAAATATTATAGATCTGATATGAAAATATAAGATAATACAAATAAACCTAGAAATAATATGAAATGGTTCTTTATTGATCAAACCCTTAAGGTAGGGCAACACCATACATTCACTCCTTAAGGAAGGAGAACACTCCACAAGCAATATGCTTGTACATACAATAATCCTTGACACTATTTCTTGACTATCTCCCATGTGGAGTCTCTAGCCTCTATATAGGCCTCATATATACAATACCATGGATCATTACCATGGTTCCCTCATACTCCACTAATACCCTGGGTCTATTACATTATTACTAACTACTTGTGTCCCTTACATGATATGGGTTAACCACCTTATTATTACTATGGCCATTCCATTATTACATTATTCCCTTGGACCTCCTCGGTCCCCATATTACCCCCCTAGGTATATAACATTCCACCCCCTAAGCATGTTTCGTCCCCGAACATGGGGAAGCAACACAATAATAAGATCTACTCAAAGAATTGTCCATGGTACATGCATGTGCATCTAGCATCCAAGAGAAGGTGAACCCTCGGCCTCGCTCGCTTGATATGGAAGTTGACCGTGGCAGCTCTTCTGTGTTGATGTGTAGTAGGTGGATCTTCGCTCCTCGCTATCCATCATACGGGGGTTGTGACTACTTGTTATCCATATCTGAAGCATAAAAATCACCATGAAACCATAGAAAGTTTCAAATCCTTATAAATTTGAACATCCTTATCATCAACCTGTGTATTTTCAATATGTTTTGCTGAGACTTGCAATTTTTTTGCCAAATTAACATTGATAAAATTATGTTTACCACTAGGATTGATAGAAACAATGATCTTCTCTTTCTGAATCAATCCATGAACCTGCAAGAAGGAGACACCCGTAGCAATTAACCCCTTATGTGTCTCATTCTCCTTTTTTCTAGCCCGAGACCATTTGTCCAAAAAGACTTTTTCAAACTCTGCATCTGAAAGTTTGGTCAACTGCTTGTAGTCAAGTGATAAATTCCATTTTTCAGCCTGATCTCTCATATTAAACACCATTGAAATTTTCCAATTTGTCCCATGTGTGGACTTGTATCTTTGTATGAATTCTTTAATAGTAGGACCATTACCTTTTCCTATAAAATATAGAGTCGTCATGAAGAGGGTTTTGAGAAAAAAATCGCTGACTTGGCGAAAATTTGAAATTGTCACAGTTTCGTCAATATTGCTCAGAATCCTTATTATGACCTGTTTTCAGAAATGGAACAATCATTCTGTATCTACCCATGTGATAGAAATCTTGATCTAGGCACTGGAATTTCATATTTGTGCTACAACTCTCCCACCGTCACCAAAATTTCTGCAAAAAGAGCTGATTTTAAATCAGCGATATCTCCCTCATTCGGGCTCCGATTCAATTGAATTTTTTTTTGAAATTGGGTATTTTTTCACAAAGAATCTAGATCTACAATTATATTTTGCAGATCTTGCACCAAGACATCCAGATCTGCGCTGCAAACTCGCTGCCTTGAAAAATTATCTGCAACCCCACTGATTTTTAAATTAGCGATATCTCCTTCATCTGGACTCCAATTCAGTCGCTTTTTTTTTTTTTGAAATCGGATATTTTTTCACATAGAAACCATATATGCAATTAGATTTAGTAGATATTGCACTAAAATGTACGGATCTGATCTGAAAACTCGCCGCCCCTGAAATCCTGCAAAAATTAAAAAAATTCTCCACTTGTTTGCCCAAGAAAGTGCTCTGATACCACTTGTTGTAGCTCTGATACCACTTGTTATAGCTCTAATACCACTTGTTATAGATATAACCCAGAAATATTATAGATCTAATATGAAAATATAAGATAATGCAAATAAACCCAGAAATAATATGAAATGGTTCTTTATTGATCAAACCCTTAAGGTAGGGCAACAACATACATTCACTCCTTAAGGAAGGAGAACACTCCACAAGCCATATGCTTGTACATACAATAATCCTTGACACTATTTCTTGACTATCTCCCATGTGGAGTCTCTAGCCTCTATATAGGCCTCATACATACAATACCATGGATCATTACCATGATTCCCTCATACCATCCACTAATACCATGGGTCTATTACATTATTACTAACTACTTGTGGTCCCTTACATGATATGGGTTAACCACCTTATTTATTACTATGGTCCATCCCATTATTACATTATTACCTTGGGTACCTCCCTCGGTACCCCATATTACCCCCCTAGGTATATAACAGGCTAGCCGCAATGCTTGATGAGGAGCAACAGGAAGAAATACTAGAATGGGATAGGAAAGGAAAGGAGTTCGACAGTGGGAAATTGAAAAGGAAGACCTATTTTGAGATCGGGTAGGGGAGTAAGACAAGCAACAAGAGAAGAAGGCCTAGCTCAGGCAGAGGAAGAGGGTGCAGGGGCAGAAGGGGACCAAGACAAACCGACAGTCAAGATCCCAAAGCTGCTTCGCCAACAAGACAAAGAAAGGGTCGAAAAACAATGAAACAATTAGTGCAGGAGGCCGAGAGGGCATATAGTGAAGGAATCGATGAAGATATCAGAAGAATAATCCAGGAATTGGAGAACAGGGCCATGCAGGACGACTCAGATCCAGAGATGGAGGATTGGGGCAACTTGATCCCTAACCCAGGAAATACAAGGGGTCGTCTGTCCCTTTACAAATAGGCCCTCCATGTTTACTGGGTTGTGAAGCAGTTATTAGCTAAAGCAATGGAGCAAGTAGCAATGAAGATGGCAGAAATGGCTCAAGGAATTCCAAATCTAAGGAGGGAGATGAAAAACCTTCAAGTAACTTTGATGATGCAAGACAGTAAGTTGGAAGAAATACAACAACAATTGTAGAAGATAGCAACAACGTCCTGTGAGAATGATATTAAGCCTGAGATCATGGTAGATTAAACTTTTCTGTTTGTGTAAATGGTTTCCTTTGTTACTACTATGCGAACCAGTACCCTTTTTGTTCAGTTTTAGGTGGACTATGGTGATAGCAAATCAGATTAGCATTTTTGATAGTGAAGTATATTTGGCTTGGATGTATAGACTTAGTCTTTTTTGTTATTGGTCGGTATATAATGAACTAAGGTGGCCAACAGACCCAATTTCCCTTCTGAGCGAGTTGAGGCCACCAAATGCTTGTACATTTTTCAATATGAATGAATACAAAAGTAAAGATCTTTCGTTAGCTGACAAAAAAAAAAATTGAATAAAAAATTAACGGAAAAACAAAAAGTAAATAAAAAATATCAAAAAAATAAAATAAAAAAAAGGATATTTTTAAAATATATATATAATGGAAAGAAAAACAAAAAATATCAAAAAATAAATAAAAAAAATGAGTATATATATATATATATTATATATAATATTATATATTATATATATTTATATTTAATAAATTATATATATATATATTATATATATATATATATTATTATATATATATATATATATATATATATAATGAAGAAAAACAAATTGAACCACAAAAAACAAAATCTAAAAATATTTTTTAAAGTTAAAAAAAAAAAGAAAAAAAAAACATTTAAAATAATTAACAAAAAAGAAAAATAAAAAAATTAAATTAAAAAATTTACATTAAAATATAACATAAAAAATTTATTTTTAAATTAAATAATTTTAAATAAAACAAAATTCAAAATAAAAAAATAAATAATAAAAATTTAAGAATTATTATTTTAAATTAAAATTATAAAATAAAGAAACAACATAAAAAAATAAAAAAATAAACAAAATAAAAGAAAAAAAACTAAAAAAAAAATTCCTAAATAATTAAAAAATTAAATTATAAAAATAAAATATCAAACATATTAAAAAAATTCAAAACAAATTAAAATAAAATAAAAATTCAAAATTGAGAGAAAAAAATAAAAATAAAAATTAATTGGCCCGGCTACCCCCCCATTCCTTCCCAACCTCGGTTTTGCCTACCCTCTTCACTCCCTGCCACCCCTATGCACCCCGACACCTCCCCTCTCCCCTCTCCCTCGCTTCCTTACCCCTATCTGTCACCCCCCTCCCCTCCTCACCCTTAGCCCTGCCCTCACTACCCTCAGCCCTCGCGCACCCTTCTCCCTTCCCCACCTCACCGGGCCCCCAGCCAGTGGCCAAAAGGCTGTATGACGATTTCATGAAATAGGCCTCTTAGTCGTGTGGCTGGGGGCCCGGCTGGCGAACGGGGAAGGCTGCATGCAACAATTCCCCCGTCTGCCAAGGCCCCCAGCCAATGACCAAGAGGCCGCAGGCTGGGGAGGGGAGGGGGTTGTGCGTGGGTGGGGAGCAAGGGGGAGGGGGAAGAGGGGAGGGCTGAGGGTTGGTGTGGGGAGAGGGTTGGTGGGAAGGGGGGACGAAGAAAGAGGGAGAGGGAGGGAGTGGTCAGAGGGGGGAGTTAGGGTAGGTAAGAGGGGGAGGGCTGAGGGTGGAGAGCGTAGTGGGTGGAGAGAGGGTGGAGACGAGAAGAGGGGAGAGGTTGGGGTTAGGGAGATAGGGACCAAGAGGGTTGGAGGGGTGAGGGAGGCAGGCATCCATTAAGTTAGGTTAGTTTAATTGTTAATTGTTTGGGGGTGCACGTGGGTGAGGGGGACAAAGGGGGAGGGAAGAAGGGAGGGCTGAGGGTGGTGTGGGGAGAGGGTTGGGGATGGAAGGGGGGATGAAGAAAGGAGAGAGGGGATGGGAGTGGTCAGACGGGGGGAGGTAGGGGCAAGGTAAGAGGGGACGGCCGAGGCGTGGAGAGCGTAGTGGGGTGAGAGAGGGTGGAGAGCGTAGTGGGGTGAGAGAGGGTGGAGAGGGGAGAGGGGAGAGGTTGGGTTAGGGAGATAGGGACCGGGAGGTCCTCAAGGTGGCCAAGGAATTTTTTT
>APFE031095582.1:161559-185365 GCA_000404065.3 Pinus taeda | reverse complement strand
CATTGTTTCTCAACAATAAATAGGCCTTTGAGCCTCATTGTAACACAGTTCAGAGGCATGTAGACACACATCTCTTCTCAGAGATAAGCTACCATCGCCCTAGCTGGTTTATTTCTATTTCCGGTTGTAAGCATATTTCAGTATTTTCCATTAATGAAATGAAGTATTATTTCCGCTGCATCTTTGTGTATATGGTTATCTCTGCATTTTATTGCGTTCCTGTTTAAATCCGGATCAAATCTTGAATGGATGACTCAGGGACCATTGGCTCTCCTGACTCATCTGCACAAGATTCTGAAGTGAGCGGAGAGAACGAACATCAAGTTCAACCCTGATAGTACGGTGAAGGCAGAAGACCACTTAGACAACTTCTTCCTACAGCTACAGACCCTTGAAGTACGGTTTGATGACGTAGCATGTAGATTGTTTCCATGTACCTTGCATGGTCGTGTAGCTGCATGGTATCACAACCTTCCACCGAACTCTATATAGAACTAGAGTGCATTCAAACGCATGTTCCATGAGAATTTCGCTGACGACAAAGCCCCAACAATGCTACTCAAAGAGTTAGGAAGCATCAAGATGGAGGGAGAAGAAAAAGTAAAATACTTCAATCAAAGCTTTACATGTATTCCGAACAAGTTTGCAACAGACACCAAACCTCATGACTCTCATCACTATTGATTACTACACGTCCGCATTGCCAACCAGTATTGCACAGTTTGTCAAGCGAGCTGTGAAACCAACGCTCTTGGAAATTTGTGAAGAGGATATTGCTATTGAGAAAGACCTACACGCGATTGAAGTCATCAAGGATGACAAATCAACAAAGGAATCCAAGGATGCGAGAAGGAAGCCCAAGCAATGGCGAGCAAGGACAGAGACAAGGAAGCAACCAATATTGAGACCCTCATTCGCCTTGTCAAGAACTTGACCGCAAAAGTGTCTGAGCTCAAGAAATGGAAAATGGACACATTCGCAAGAAGCCATCCGCCCATACAAAGACAGGAAAATAGTTCATCGAGTGGCTCATCAAGTAGCAACGAGTTTGCTTCAAAAACTACGTAGAAGCTTGTGTTCCAACCCAAACAATGTACAGAACCTAAGTTTTGTTCCTTCCACGAAGAACATCACCCTGAGAACTCTTGTTTGGATTGGAAGTGAGCTGTTAGCTCAGTCTATGCTCATACACTAGATGTGGAAACCAATATGTAGGAGTAGACGAAAGACACTGACAATGATGAAGAGGTTGTACCTGATGAAACATCAAGTTCTGTGCATGTGGTGAATGCATATCAATGCTCACAAGTAATGTCAAAGATGAACACCAAGAAGGAGCCCTAAAAGAAAAATGATAATTATATATTAGGAGTAAAGGGGCTCCACCTACACTTAGGGAAATGCAAGAGAAGGTGAGACTACTGATGAAGAAGGCCGCTCCAAAGCAGAAAACACAAAGCAAGTCCATGAAGGCAGTGGTGGATAAGAGCACATCCATGAGCAGCAAGTTATAAAACACTACGTCGGACAACACGAACATCCGTTCCACCGTGGACACCTCAGTGAGTCTACCACCTTTGGATTACAAAATTGTTGATGACATGAAGAAAACTCAAGAGAACATCAGTTTGTTCGAGTTAGCCAAGGTCCAAAGTCATAGAGATATCCTTCTGCATGCATTGGGGCAGACAACAACAAACAGCACAACCTCTACAAGCAAGGGAGCAAGCACACCTCCCAGATCACTTTCCACTATTCTAAATACACATCAGATAGAAGAAGAAAACTCAGGTTGCTCCCCATTCTTACTTTCATTTGAAGTTTTTAACTACAATGTTCACAACTGTTTGGTTGATTTTGGCATGGAAACCAACGCAATGGCACTCTCCATTGCTAGGAAGATCAATGCGCAATGGAGTGAGACATCCACGCAAATCATCCAACTTGATCATACATCAGTACTAGCCATTGGTGAATTGTGAGACGTGATCATCTGACTATCTCATGACAGTCGATTCCACCAATGCATCAGCATATTTGTTGTGGAAATACCGAAAGCACATGGTCTATTACTCACTAGAGACTGGTCCAACAAGCTAGATGGATAGTTTTCTACAGAGTGGTCTCACATGTGGCTTCCGTACAAGGGTAGATGCAACCAAATCCAGGTGTTATCTGAGAGGTATATGAAACACAATGTCACTCCCCTTAACGGCGAGAACGAATTGTTGGCCTCTGCAGAACTCATGTTTGCCAACTAACTTCTGGAAACATTATTAGAGTGTTATCCTACACAACCAGCTCCAACCTCATCAGACACATAGTTGGGACTCTTTCCTTGCCCAATTGATGGTAATGAAACTTGTACAATGCATTGTACCAATAGTAGTAATAGTAGCAGTAGTACAATCATGTCAAATGGTCTGTGTATAAACAAGTTGTGGGCCATGGATTTTGATGAATCAAAGACATGATGGCTCAAGGATCAGGTATAGCTCAGTTGCCCAAAACAACATAAAATGCATGTTTTCAAGATACTTGAAGTTAGAATGCACAAACAACATCGCTGATCACGAAGCACTCATGTTGGGATTACCAAGAACCCTCAGCCTCAACATGGTCACACTCAAATTAATACTACACTCTGCGAACAATGTTGATATTTTCAAGCACATAACAATTGATGAAGGTAAGAATGAAAAATCTCTGAAAACTGTAGCTGAGGGCAAGAAAGGAAACCATGTCCACGAGGGGTTGGGTTCTATCAATAAGCTCTATGATTTGTAGAACTTTGGTCAAGGACCAAGAAACAGCAGAACCCACAAGACCACCACTATGAATGAACAAAGCAACCTGGGGACCAATCACAATCCAAAGATGGTCAATCTTGGTACAAACTGTGTGTCGCAAGAGTGGTCAACTTTTGACTGCCTAATCAAACAATACCAAGATGTGTCCATGAGGTTCAATGACGACCTAAGTACATACGACACGTGAATAACCCAACACAGGATTACAGGTAAAGGAGGAGCCAAACCATAGCAGCAAAAGTCAGGTAAAACACATATGTCGTTTGAGCTCCTTATATAGAAAGAATTGACTAAATTTTTGGATGTTTGGGTTACTTGCAAATTTCGTTATCATACTTGGCTTTCTAATTTAAATTCTACACATAAAAAATCGGGGAAAATCCACTTATGCATTGATTTCAGGAACTTGAACCATTCCTAGAATAAAAACAAATACCCTGTGCCATCATCCTAGCCTATATTGCATGCAGTACCTAAAGCAGTGGTGTTGTCTTCACTTAAAGGTTTTTTTGAATGTCACCAGGTTCCGGTAGCGAAGCCCGGTGGACTTACACTAGTCCACGAGAAGCTTGGCCAACACATGTATCATCTGTAATCACTTGACGGAAGGATTGACAACCTTCCTGTCAACAACCAGGATCTCAAACATTACCTTCAATAGATCAGGTCATGCTTGTGCCATGTACATCGTCTGCTTGTTGTTTGTTGTTTTCATCTTGTTTTATTTTCTTATTATCTTTGTTTTTACTTTGCTTTATTCTTCTTACTATTTTTGTTCACGTTCACTTTGTTTGTTTGATATATTACTATTTTTGTTTCCAGAAATAAGCTCTACCAACTACTATGTTATGGATTTTGAGTAGAGTATGTGGCTGAAATTTGAAGAAACTTGTGACACTATAGAACTTGGCCAGTCTTGTGTCCATCTTCTTTGTGCTTGGTTGTAATCTTAGGCCAATGAAGTCTTAACATAAAATATGAACCATCTACAAGGGAATTTTTGGTCCAACCATGAACCTGTGTCCAGACTAGGAAGCCCCATGCCTGTACTCAGCCTTCTACTTTGTGTGTTCCAGCTCATCCAACTAGTAGAAACGGAGAAGGGGAAATCTAAATGAGAAAACCTATGTCAAAGGTCTTACATGCTTCTCTGAAGGAACAACCTCTCCTACTCTCAATAATTCGGGATCCCTCTTCCACCCAAAAAATAAATAAGTGCCTATGCACAATCCTCTTGAAAAACACAAAGGTGAAAGAAGAGAAAGGCCTCCTACACAGAGATGTGAAGCATGCAAATCCATCGGGGTACTATCTAGGCTCGCTGGAAGTGAAGAAATGTATGTGTTCCTGCATGACTCTGTCGGGGTACTGCCTAGGCCTACTGGCAGCGGAGCAACACTAGAAATGAAAACTCATACTCTGGAAATCTTCAACTTGTGAGCTAAAGTACCCTTCCTGGATTCAAAACACTAAGGTCTAAGCTGAACTTTTGATTGTGTTTGACTAAGTTAGCAAAGGATGAACCATGTATGTCCATGGGGTAAGTGGGGAATATGAAGTAACCCATGCAACGATTGAATACTCCCTGAAATACCAAAGCCATGTGCTAGCAACGAACCAAAATAGAGAAGTTGGAGTTCTACTAGTGTGTCACTAAGTGTTGCAGTGGCTACAACCACCCTCCAAAATTTTGGCCTCCACCTAATTTCAGAGCCTCCCATAGAAGTTTCCCTTGATGATTACACACCCTCAAGTTCACTCCATGAGCCCATGGGAGTCTTTGCATCCGCCATTCTTGTTTAATCCACCCAATCTTTTGCATGGTGATGTCAATGTCGCACTTGCAACCATGTTCTGGTCATGCTCAAGGTCTCCGCTTCGTGCGTACATATTATGTTCACTATGAAAAAAAAATTGCACTCACACATGGAGTCACATTCACTATCACGCAAGCATTGTCATGGTCAATCAATGACCAATCACGAATGTCGTTCTTGTCACTTGCACCTTCGGCCAGTTGTGTCGAACATGTGTGTCTTGTTGGTTTGAGTCATTGCGTCGTCAAATCATGTTGGTGTGTGTTTTTAAGATCACATTTACATCTTTCAATTCTGACAACTGGACTTCCCTCTGACATCCATACAATTACCCCGTCATTGAATCGATCAACTGTCACCTAGAAATATGTAGAAGCACCAAGCAAGTCTTTTGAAACTGCGTTGATCACAAGCGATTAAATCAACAGTTATTCTGACCACCTGGATAGTCGAACCCGGAAGCCACCCTGAGACTGACTCCCCTCAAAAATTGCATAGCTTTCATGAGCAAGCCTTTTGTTGGCCAACAGTCCACTCAGCTCAAAAATTGTGCAGAGATGATCAGCAGGCCAGCCTGTCACCTCATTGCAATTTCCCTTGCCAATAGCTCCTAGAATCAGACTGCCCGTTCCCTCTAGGAATTACGTAGTTTCTACTGCCAAGCTCCAGCAGTTGATTGCCTGTTCCCCTTGGTAATTGTGTAATTTCTACTGCCTGTGACCCATCAGCCAGATGCCAATTCCCTTTAGGAATTGTGTAGTTTTGACTGCCAAACTCCCGGTCAGTTCCTCCCAAAAACTACACAATTTTTGCCTGTTGATCCTCCTTGCTGCCTGACCTATTCCTCCAAAGAATTGTGCAAATTTTTCCTTCCAGCCCTTACTACCCACTCATTCTGGAAACTAAGCAGATTTTGTGTACCTTGCCTTCCCACAACCTGGACTGTCCCTCCCAAAATTTGTGCAATTTTTCCTTCCAGCCAAGCCCAACCTCGCTAACAGTTACTATCGATTTTGATTTCCCATCTTAATCACTCGATGACTCTTCCTCAGTTTTCATCAACAGTGCCAGGAGCCATCATCCCACTTTGCAACCTTGCTACCTCTCCCAGTCACCTACATCTGAAATGATCATGTGTCATGGTAGACTGGGAGGTTTTTGGATTTTATTTCGTCTCGTTATGAGTAACTGCGGGCACGGGTATAATAACAAACATGGTGCGACAACAAAAGGGATGAACGAAGGGAGCACATGCAGAAGGAGAGGTTCACCAATGGACAAACGAATGAATCATGTGAAGGGATGTGCTCACAAATGGATGATCATGCAAAGATGTGTTCACAGACGAAAGCACGAGCAAACATGCAAGATGTGCTCATGGACAGACGAATGGACAAGCATGCACCTTTCACGAACAGATGATCCTATCAAGCCTTCCAACATGCAAGCAAGGAACAATGTGCCAAAGCATCATCAAGTGAACCAAATACCATTGAAGACTCCATACACTTTGCCATGTGGAGGTGAAGCTGTGCTACACCATGAAGACATCCATCACCTAGCAGCACTGTAGTTCAACATGCACTCTAGTAGCAGCATGAATGTACCAACACTGTCATGTCGAGTCATGTCATGAGTCATGTCGCCCACATCTCTAGTATGGGCTATGTTTTCAATCAATGTAATGTAACATGGAAGTCCAAGAGACCCATTTGTTATACAAAGAGTCATGCAAAGTCAAAAATTCATGGAAATCAAACAGTCATGAGGGTATTTGAATAGCCACAAGGGTCAATTTCCCCCTTGGCTATAAATGCCCCCTCATTTGTACATGAACAAAATTTTCACCTCAGCTCCTCCCATATAGCCAAGAGATTCTGTAATCTTTTCTTTGAGGAGTAAGTAGTGCCTCCAATACCCCTCTCACGGGGTTAGTGATGTATGGTGTAACAATGTGTCTTGGAACTTTCGCTTAATTCAGAAGCCTGCTAATAGACCAGCATGTTTTCACACATGTATTGTAATTGTTGTAAGACTAATCTTGAACATTTTTAATGCATGTTCCTTTAACCTTTGTTTAACACTTAAACTATTTCACTTGTCGTAATACATAATCTATTAATGGAAATGTATTATATATGTTGTTAATGATGTCTCGCCTATGGTGGCTATCTCCACAGAAATCAAATGGACCTTCCATGTAAAGCTTGTTGTAACAACCATTGCACTCATTCAGACTCATCTGTTGAGTGTTGTACATGTTATCTTACCTTGTGTGTTGTGACTACTGCCTTTGTGTGGACTACTCCTCCGGAAGTTGTGCACGTCCTGTTGTGTTGTGTGTTCCTAGCTGAGTTGGCACTTCATGCCAACCAACTTGGGACTCACTCTTACCCTCTCCCTTTATAGTGAAAGAACCATTGACACAAGTACACTAACATTCACTAGGCATGCAAACCTCACTTCTCGAACGAAAAGTAGACCACTCTCCTGTGTTGACAACCAAGAGTTGAGGCAAATCCTTAAGACAATGGCAACCAGGCCATCATACTGGATGGGACTCCCACACCAAATGGTGTGAGGTCTAGTTGGGACTTCATACTAGGGTGATCCCCTAAATGTTGGCGGGTCTAGCACCATCAACAAATACCTCGACTAATTATACTACATGCCCTTCACTCATTGTGTAGCAAGTGATACAACCGGCACCAGAACTTCGTCTGCGCGGCATTTTCACATGATCTTTCTTGTGAGGATCTGGGCAGTGAACTACAATTCCTGGTCTTTTATTGATATAATTGAGTATCCTCATGACTTCTTCACAAGACCATACTCCATTTTCATTTTATCAGCTAGCTCCTCTTCCCTTCTTTTCCCTGCAAATTCCTTGGCAGGGTCCACTCATTTGTGAGGCAACTTTGTTACCCTATGGATCCGCATATATGTTATTGGAATAAGTTTCCCTAGCCACAAAATCACATAGTGCACCAGTATGAGGAGTTGGTGCACACAAACCATATTGATAGGGGAGCAGCGATGGTGTGGTACTAATAGCATATTTAGCAGCCCCGACTGCTCAACGTCGCAGACCAACTTCATGGGTTCTAACTGTATAACTCATGTGCCATCATAGTACATCTTTGTCATTACTTATGGGTCACCATATGTGGAAATTTTTCCTGATCATCAAGGTCCCAGTCATCCAATTTCAACAGCAGGATAGCACAATCTTAGGTCCTTCAAATGTGTCCTTCTCCGGGAGCAAAGGAGTGGATACCCTAAATTTTTCGGGATTAGGATCCTTGGTCACTTTAGTTTTTCCCTTCCACGGAGGGATGCTCTTAGGTAGCATAGAAATTGTCTTGACCACCTCGGCATCCACTTCTTCAATGCCTTGGTATTCCTCTTCCTCTAAATCCACTACCTTTTTTGGTTGCTTTTCCTTTTTCTAGTTCAGCTATGGATCTGTATGCTTTCTGGGTGATATTCGCACTAGCACCATCTTCTTTTATTTTTATTTCGTGGGTGCCTGTTTTTCTTCCAAAGTGGGATTCTTTTCTTTTATTCTAGTTTCTTTCGGCTTAGGCGACCTTGGTGCCATGGGCATAACAGGCGTAATCTCCATACCAGATACTTCAGGACCTGGTGTGTCAGATACAACTGCTTCTAAACTAAGGGCTTCAGTGGGGTTAGTGTCAGTCATCCTTTTAATAAATAGCTCTTAGGCTACTACAGAACAATTTGCAAATGAGGGGCATGGCACAAATTCTTCCCAAAATGCTCGACTCATATGCGTCGGACAGTAAAATGCCCCAGCAAGTCTTCGAGTGAAAAATGTTCTTTGTTGGACCGGTACTTGTAATTTATAGGGGAATTTGAATTCAAATCCAACTGTTCCCACCAAATTATAATAATAAATGTCTCTTTGGTGGTAGATCTTCAAATATTTTCACCTTAATTTCCGCCTCGATGCTCCTCTTAACCGCTTCCTAGCCATCACATCATGAATAGTAACTCCAACGGGAATTTTCCAGCTGGGCTATGCAGTACCTTCCCCCATAGCACAACGTCTTGACCACAGCTTCATCTTGTGCATCCTCATCAATCTTCGTACAGCCAGGTTGCTGCCTTGTCCTCTGAACAAGGCAGTGTAGTTTATAGTCTCATGCTCCCTTGCAACTACCTAGAGCACTAAGATTGTCCTATTGCCATATATTCATTGTGCAGGATCCTTTGCATACAACTTCAACCTGCTCCCATTCACTTTTCATAGGAAGGGCTCCCCATTCAGCTTCATGATATGAACTGCGCCACTGTTTGTAATTTCCTTGACAATATATGGTCCTAACTAGTGCATCTGGAATTTATCTAGAAATTTAGTGAACTTCCTATCATATAACAACTCAAGAGCATTTACCTTGAATGTGCGAAGCTTGATATGGTGATCATGCCATGAAATTTCACATTCCTTCTATCCTTGTTGGTGGAATCCTTCCAAAAATCGATCCTCCTCTAGCTCCATGAGATGTGCAAGCCGTTCTTCCAAGGCCTCGCGATCCGCCATATATGTCAAATCTATTATGCGCAAACTAGGCACAATGTATTACATAGGAATTACTACTTCAACCCCATAGACTAATCTGAATGATGTTTTCCCTATCAACTTCTTATAGGTTGTCCTATAGGCCCATAGCACTATAGGTACACACACATCTCAATCATTCTATTGCACATTATATATCTTTGTCAGTGCATTCTCCAAAATTTTGTTAAAATCTTCGACATCCCATTTGGCTGCAGGTGATATGGTGTACTCTTCTGATGTCTTTTGATGGTAGACCTAGAACTCATCTGTCAATGCGCTAATAGTTTCATTCATAAAGTTCATACCCCTGTCACTCATCAAAACTTGCAGGCATCCAAACCTCGTTAATACATGTTCAAACAAGAATTTTACTGTTTTAGCCCCTGTACAATCCTTCACTAGCTATGATTCCACCCATTTAGTTAAATATTCTGTCACAGTGATAATGTAGTGCGCACCAGTTTTATTTCTAGGGGCTGACTTGGCCCAATAAAATCAATCGCCCAATTCTCGAATTCTTACAAAGATACCTGAGGATGTAGTAGTAGCTCATCCTTTCATGACGGTTTGTTAGTCCTTTGACATGCATCACATGCCTTACAGTATGCTTTGGAGTCCTTGTGTAATGTTTTCCACCCTAATCTTGTGCGCAAAATTTTCTGCGTGGTTACTTTTCCTGCATAATGGCCTCCCATAGATCCCCCATGAGCTTCGGCGAGAATAATATCATGCTCAAAGTACGGCACATATCTTCGCAATATTTCATCTACACCCATTTTGTACATATGTCCCACAGTGAATGAAAAATTGGTTATGTGCACTACTAATTCTTTCTTCTGTTGATTTTCATATCCTTCAGGCGCCATCCCCGTAGTTAAGAAGTGAATAATATCAGCAAAATGGTTATCAGCTACATGTACCGCAAAGAGTTGCGCATCTGGAAACCCTTCCTCCAAATTATTCGGTTCACCTATTTCAATTCTTGACAGATGGTGAGGTCCAGCATTCAACCTCCCCAGCTTCACAATGACTTCAAAGTCATATTCTTAAAATAATAACAACCATATAAAAATATTTCCCCCCAACACAGGTTTGTTGACCAGGTATTTTAAGGAAGAATGATCTATATACATCTTGAAATGTCCCCCTAACAGATAGTGCATAAATTTTTATAGTGTGTAGACCATGGCCAACCCTTTGCATTCTATTGTTGAATAATTTTTCTCAGCCTTGGATAACTTCCTACTTGCGAAGGCTATGGGATGGACTAGTTCTCCTTCGCCTACCTATGTGAGTACTACACCAATGCAATGCAAGAAGCATCCACATGTACATGAAACTTATTTTTCCAATAGGGAAATACCAATATTGGCGTAGCTACCATCTTTTCTTTCAATATATCTAAGTTGCACTAACATTCTTCATCCCAAAAAAATGGTGCATCCTTCTTTAGCAGTTTTTCCATGGGCACGGTAATTTGAGCATAAGCTTTGATGAATTTTCTATAGTATCCCATGTGTCCCAGTGTTGCATGCAACTGCTTTACATTCATAGGGGCCTCCAAGTTCACAATCACCATAATCTTTGCATGGTCCACCATCAATCCTTGATTGCACACAACATGACCAAGTAAGATCCCAAAAGGAACACAGAATATATAGTTTTTCAAATTCATCACTATCTCGTATCTTCAACATGTATCCAACATAAGGTGCAGACTTGCCACATGGTGCTTCACCAAGCCAAACACCGTCTAGTCATCAAAGTACACTTTCGAGAACTTATGAATGAATTCTTTGAATGTTGCTATGACTACGCGAGAAAATATTGCAGATGTGTTCTTCAATCCAAATGGCATAACAGTGTGCTAAAAGAAACCCCACTCTATCATGAAGGTGGATTTTCTTCTATCCTCTGGGGAAAGCTTAATTTGATGATACCCATAAAACCCTTCAGTAAAGGAATAGGCCTCCTGCCCTCCAACAATGTCTAACACTTCATCTGTAAATAGCATCGGAGATGGATCGTGAACACAAGCATCATTGAGCTTCTACAAATCTACACAAATATCTATTCCTCCCTTTTGTTTCTTCTCTTGGACCACCATCAGGCTCACCCATTCTAACTCTTCAACAGGTTCTATAATGGCTGCCTCTAGCATTTTATCCAGCTCTTGGTGAACATTTTCCTTATACTTAGGGTTAAGGTGACAAGGCCTCTATTTAAAAGGCTTCGCGTCTGGCTTCAATGTGATCCTCATAATGCCCAAATCACCAGGTATGCTCTTTAACCCTGAAAACTTAATGGGGAAGATATCTTGGTATTCGCGAAGTAATTTAGAAACTTTGTCTACTATAGCATCATCCCAATAGTCTCCAATCTTCGCAAACATTGGTTCTTCAGTACCAATGTTTACTTGCTTTGTTTCCAAAGGTGCGGAGATGTCTAGGTTCTCTACTTGTGGGCCTTTGACTTCGCGATGCCCTTTTGTCTCCGGAATATTGATATTCCTCGGGTCTTCTTCCTCCTCTTCAGAGGTCACATTAGAGCATTCCAAGGCATGGCACAATTGGGTGCTCCAGCCTGGTTGGGTCCATTCCATCGATTCCTTTGGTGTCCTAAAGAGAACCTCTTTAATTTCTTGAAGCGCTTCATCGATGCTTCCAAAGTCATCTTCAAAGCTGAAATTCAATAAGAAACCTTCCTTCAATACATCCCATTCCGCAGTGCCATGGCAGAGCTCTGTTTCAAGGTAACAGTTTATGGGGATCGTATCCAAGGTATGAAAAAATATATGTACCCATTGGGCCACGGTTCTATCCCCCACGCTTTACTCCACTTTTCCACGTGATCGCGTGGATCATCCCTTCCATTGTACTTCTCAATCATTTTGGTATTAGCATTCCCAAATTGTAGCTTCAACATTCTCCTATAATCTCGCCATCCAACAAAACTATCCTTATGTGTACCTCACCATCGTGCGGGTGTAGCACGCAACGCCAAATCCAAGGCATGAAAGTGGTGGTCCTAAGGGACTTCATGCTCAAATTCATCTCAAAACATATCTACGTCAGTCAAACCATCATAGTAAGGTAACTTGCTTACCTCTGACGAAATACAATGCAATGACTTCGTCATTATATTGCATCATAATGTAGAAGCTTCATGTAAGCGGTTTTTCCAATGTTCTAATTTCTCATATGAATCAAAAGTGCAGGAAATCTCCAGTCCCATGCAATGTGTCCATCTATCTTTGGATTGATCTGATCCTGATCTCGCATTTTTATCTTGTAAATTTGATCCAGTTCATTGTCATTTTCCACATAATCGCGAACTGGTTCAGTATGACACGCCCCTTCTATAGCATATAGTGGCACTATAACCCTAGGTGACTTTATTTCAAACGTCATTGTCCTCTTTTTCAAATTAATGACCCCATTCATATCAATAGCCCAGCCGATTCCCAAGAGCGTGGGGTAGGGATTATTGTCATTGATAATTTCTATAACTTCAAAGTCCACTACTACATTCACACCATCATTATCAACCGTTACTACATATAAGCATCCCATGGGGATGATTTTCTACTAATTCACCATCCTTAGCTGAATCAGAGACCACTACAATGCAGGTCTCCCCATCCTTTCCCATGTCTATTTTGGTAGGACATTCGCATCGGACCCCAAATCCAAAATGACTTGGTCCATTTCATACTCACTTATCTGCATTGTTAAAAACATATCTCGTCTTTTTCGTGCCTTATACTTACCAATTTTTCTAACCGCGGGCTACTGAGTAGGAGTCTTTTCCTTATTAGTGCACTTGTCTATTAGGTCCTGCAATCCTTCCACAGCCTTCCTGTCGTGCAGTAACTTTATGCAGGTCTCAAAAAAGGTAGTGAGTATGGAAGGATCAACCTCTTGTGTCACACTCATTTCTTGTGTCTTGTCCTAGCTTCCTGAGGTGGAGGCCTCAGCAAAGCTCTTCTTGGCTTCCATGAATGTTTCCTTAGCGAGATTAATGTCAAAGCCAACTTCTTTCTCTGGACCTTTGCGGACCCATCCATCATCTTCAAGTTGCTTACCCTTATCTGCATTAGTCATCATATTGCTTCGTAGTATAATATTAATGCTCTGATCCTCCTCGCGGGACTCATCTCTCCTCATTTGTAAATTCTACATAGGCTGTTGGGCCTGAATTTTATTTTCTTGCATTTTAGCTATTAGCACTAGACATTATTCTATGGCATGCTTGAATTTTCTACAGTATTGACATGAAGGGTGTGTAGGATTCGGGTAATCTCATGCAAAGTGCCCTGGTTATCCGCAGTTGTAGCAAATAATTTGACCACAACCTCTACCAGGCCCTCCTCCTTGACCTTAACCTCGTCCCTGAAAAAGCCACGCACTACTCTAGCACCTTGATCTAGAGGCCTAGTTTTTACTTGCATATGGTAAGTAGGGGTTCTTTCCATCATCAAGTCATAGCTTCGACAAGGACTCTCATTGTGGCCCATAGATTTACATAAATTATAGAACAATTTTTGAGGTGTCTTAATGACTTCTAAAGCAAGTGGCAGTTATTCATTGCATGTTGCCCAGTGACTTGTCAAATGGTGCACCATAGCACAACTCCTGTGCTTGGCCTGGTTGGGGCTTTAGGATTCAGGGGGGCTAGCCCTCCCCCTATAAGATAGTTTGCATATACAAGATAATTATCTTTATCATGCCCATGGCCCTTGCACTTTAAGTACCAAACCTTTGCGCACACTTCTAGCTTAATCTCCTTTTCTTTCTTCAAACTATATAATTCTAGATGTAGGCTCGCTAATTGCAAGTGGATCTATTGTACCCCTAGGTTCGTATGCTGAATAGATTATGTGTTTAGCCTCATCACGATCTCCAAGGCTTCTTCCTATGTTGCTATCTTCTGCTATGACAAAGCAGTTCTTAAATGGGACAAAAGTGACGCGATGAACCAGACGTGATGCTATCTATATGAGATTTGCAAGTTAGCATGTCTGATCTAGAACTTCAACCTATGATCAATGTCCCAAGGTGTCTTCTCAACCCTCATTAGGATCTCCTTAAATTCAATTACTAACTGTGCCTCCGATTTAGGCTTACTAAACTCTTTGTTCAAAGTTGTCTGATTTTCTGTCATCAATGCACGAGGATTGTCAGCATAATACTTAATGTACCAGGTTAGAGTACGATCCTGCAAGGAGGTAACCAACTGCGCCTTATCTATATTATCATCCATGATTTGCTGTGTTGCCCATATAATGTTGGCCACAAACCAGAACTTCTCTGGATCTTCACTCCCTATGCCCTTGAAGATTGGTATCTTCATTTTGTTCGCCATGTTGAATGGTGGAGGTAGAGGTAGAGGTATAGGTGAGGGTGTATACGATGGAGGAAGAGGTGTAGGTGGAATGGATGGATGATGTTTTCTAGGAATACCCTAAGTTATTAACTAAACAACGCTTCGTGACATATTTTGCACCGCCCCTTTATCATTGCTTGAAGGAGGTCCAATCAATGGGCTATACTCTGGTCCTGATTCTTCACGATTTCTAAAGAATCTTCCACTCGTGGTCCTTTGAAAAATCTTTGCTATAGCTGACTGATGTGTCAACTGCAAATTCCGTAACAAATCCTCCCAGAATTTTCTCAAGCCAATGATCGACAGCCCACGCAATCTTATTTTTAGAGGCTTCTAGTTGTCGCACCAATTCTAAATTCCACACTATAGGACTTTCGAGCTTCCACCTTCCTTGATTGTTTGTCCATTTAGCTAACCACTCATATAGTTCAGTTGGGAAAGTGAAAAAGAACATTTAATGTACCTATGTATACATATATCTATTTAACCACTCCTCCTTCGATAGGCATGGATTCTTGTTTTCTTGAGTTGTGAACTCGTGAATTTTCTGATCCAACCACTTTTGAATCTCTTTCTTAGTTAGATTCCAATGATGTGACATCACACATCTCTTTAAGCAGATCCTGGTCCTAGCAAAAGAACCATTTGTTGGCGTAGGGGGCCCTGACCCAGGTTCAGAGTTAGTTGCACCAACTAACAAAACCCTACACTATTGGCCCTTTCGGAAACAACTCGCATAGTGTAGGTTGTAGTATCACCCGAAGCACTATTGGGGGATGCATGAACCAATTTTCTTCATCCAGAGACTAGTGTGATGTCTTTCAACACCTTAGAGATGCCTCTGTGTAGATCGATAGACTTTTAGGACTCGTTTTTGTAACTAAGTTAAATCGGACTTCAGACCTTCGCGAAGTTCCATGATCAGTCCTAGTGGACCTTAAACAGCTAATTTACCTACTTTCACATATCAACAAGCAACCCTAGATCGGATTTCACATAGATCTACTTAATTCATTATAAAACATAAGGGAAATGGCATGTAACTTCATGGAAGTGGCTAAGTAGTCATTTCATACATTATTAAGACAGATTTAGTAAATTCCTTAATCGGAAACATATAACGTAATAGATACAATGAAATACTCAGTAATTCTTCGACAGACTGTCTTTATTGATCTTCGAGTCACTAATTACAAAATCTCCTACACTATGCACATAGTTGCAGGGATCCACTCACTCAGCTGCGGACTCTAACCAAGCCTCATGTGCACTCAGTTGTAGGAGCCTTCCCTTCTCTACCTAAGCACAGGAAGCAAAGCCTTCCTGCCTTAGCTCTTGCCCAAGATGACAAAACTCTTTAATGTACCCAATTTTCTATCAAACTTATCTCTAATACTCACTAAGAATCAACTATTTATAGCTTTCCTAATACAATACCATGGCCCCCGGCTCATGGGTGATTCGCCAAAACCGACCAAAAACAAGGGGCTAAGACCCCTTTGACTCTATCTATCTTCGCACTCTGCATCCAAATTTTTCAGATACTTTACATATTTTACAAAATTCTTTACAAAACTGACTAACTTTAATTCAATTTTACCCTTGAGGACCCCATCCCAACACTTTGCTAGCATACTGATGCTTGTTCTAATTCTTTCACTATTTTTGTTAATTCTTGCAGTCGATTTTGGCCACTCAGCCAAGCACGTTCATGCATTCCTGTTCAAAGCACATAATTTCCATTAGATTCAAAAAAATTGAAATATCCTCAAATCACACCTCATTGGTAGTTCGTTAATAAGGTACACTTTCAATCTTGTTCGCTTCCTATCACAACAAGTCAAACTAAATGTTTGATCAAAACATAATGTATAGACATATCATATCAGGTAAGCTTAAAATGCAGCCATCATAGATCAAAATCATAAATCAAATGTAACCATCACAAACCAAGAATTATAAATCACATGTAATCATCATAAACTAGAATCATAAATCATATGCATAATAAAACTGAAATAAAATGTTGATGGTTATCCTTTCATCAATCCTTAGCTTCTACCTTTGTCCTTATTATGTACACACTCTGGATCAATTGCCACACCCGACAATCACCCAGTGTCTTCTCCTCAACGATGTGCTCATACACATAGTGTGCATCACACACGTACAATCACACATTGCATACAACACTATGCAATACATACACCTACACTTGACATACAACACATACACCTATACCTGGTGTGCAACACAACACAAATACATATATAGAGTGAAACACAATGAATGCATATGTCATGATACCATGACTACACAATGCACATATATAGTATTGCATGCCTACGACATAGCATGTATGACATGCACACAATCCCACATGTATAAAGCAGCACCTACATAATGTGTGCACAACATCACATGTACATGGCACCACATGTACAACGTGTATATAATGCCACATGTACACTACACCACTTGTAAAATGTGTACACAATACCACATGTACATAATACCACATGCACGACATGTACGTGACACCACATGTACACAACGCCACATGAACGACATGTACACAGAACCACCTGCACACAACGCCACTTGTACAACATGTACACAACACCACTTATACAATCATGCACACAACACCATACGCACATAGCACCACACGTACAACATGCACACAAAACCACATGTACATAGCACTGCATATCCAACATGTACATAACATCATCTGTACACAGCACCACATATCCAGCATGCACAGAGCACCATATGCATACAACACCGCATATCCATCATGCACACAATACAATATGTACACAACACCATATATCCAACATGTACATAGCAACATATATACCCAACACTGAATATGCAACATTGATACAAAATTATATGTACTAACACCCTATACATAATATTGTGTAAACAAAATCTACACACACTACATATGCACAATATTGCACATTGTGCATAATCATCATAGATGCAACATGTACAACATAAACAACATATCCATAACAGTAGTACCACACATCCAAAACCACACTATCTTTACCAAGCAACCTTTCTTCCAGTGTCTTATCCATGCTTATCCTAGCATGTCATAGACCACACTGCTTTCATTTTGTTGATGTATCCCTCGGTATAACCTGTCCATAACATAGGCATAATACAAGCATACAATATAAATTCATATTCACATGATACTAACCTCATATATTTGTCATGACTACTCTTCCCACTTGATTCCTCTTAACGAGGAACCTCTTCCTGTCATTCGCCTATGTAAGAAATCATTCCTCCACAAAGACGATTCCTAATGACCCTCTCAAACAGTGACATAGATACATACATACATACATATATAAGCATTATTATAAAACAATCATCATTCTGTCAGACAACAACATACCTACATACGTATACACATAAATGTTAGTGTTAATAATCATGATCCATGATGACCCTATGAAACATGACATACATACACACCTACATGTATACATATATAAACATCATCATAATCATGGTTATAACACAATTACTAGATATCAAGTTAAAGATTTAAGAGAACTTCCTTTATTCATGCAACACATGTGAAACATTAAGAAAAGTCATTCCCAACATAGCCAAGGCATCTGATGCCTCAGATCCATTTACTTTACCTTTTTGGTTACCTTTCTTATGACTTTACTGCCATCGTCCATTTACCACAATCGACCCAGCCCGTCCAACCAACTATCATAGTATTACCTTTCGTTGTGCTTACTTCTGCACCGAGCTTCATATGTATCTTACATTACCTGTTGAGTACCACACATCTCTCCTCGAGCTCCATTGACTTTACTCTTTCCTAAACAATTCCCAACACTCAAAACAATAAAATTCAAGAACGAAAACAACAAGAAGAAGATCGTGAAAACCAAAACAATATGGCATCGCAACAAAGTGGCATAGTTATGCACCAGATACAATCAAAATTGAAAATAAAGCGCAACAATCACAAAAGACTAAAAGAAAAAGACTAACAACAGACACCATGACTCAATCCCCATGATTCTCAAGGAAATCTTGACCTGAGCCTTCTTCAAGATTTCATGGCAACGTCTCTTGCCATGTAACCCCCTACATCATGTTGTCATTAACACATAATTTCTAGTGCATAATTAAACATAACAATACACTGGTTACCTCACCTTGTTGTGTCAAGGATGTTGCTAGCAAATGAACACATCCACACCATCTCTCAAGGGACTCCAATCCTTTGACAGATCCACCTGTAACTAGAGACTAGCTAATATACCTGTCAAGTACATGTTCATCAATATAACATTTATCCACATAATGTTAGATGACATCAACATTAAGAAGAATCCTTGTATGCAAAGCATTCATTTGTTTGAAATTAGGGTTTCCAAACATAGCTAAAGGAATTATTGTCTAATTCCTTTCTTTTACCCTTTTTACTTTGTTGCAATCGAGGCTTACTATGCATTGTCACATATCCCAATTGTTAGTTATATAAACACATCAACTAATACCTTTCCATACTAATTCCAAGCATGTTTCCTCTAATTGTTCACACATTTCAACCACATGTTCCAAATATCAAGACAATCATATTATCAATTTGAAATAAAGTTTTACAAGCAATCATGTCATAACCCATATTCAACTCATAGTCCTTAGACATAATGCTACAAATGTCAACTACATTCAAGTACATATCAACTATCTCAACACATATCTATTAGTACAATCCTCTTAAAACAATATCATTGGAGCACATACTTGTATTAAGCAACTCATCAAGAATCCAACCAACTTGCAAACATACCATGTTAAATAAATCAACTGGATGACATGATAGACACCAAACATTCAACATCAAATAGACAACATAATCAAGAATGAAGCACCAAGTATACTACATAAGCAAACTCATACCTTAGTGTACCTCAAGGGAGGTTATCTTGTCTACACAATCAATCTAGTTAGAAAGATATAACTTTACAACATGTCAACTCAAACATAAATAAGATCATGATATCCATAACACTAACTAACTAACATATTCACATCATAAACTCACAAGCATTTATCATTCATGCATAATAACCACAAGTGAAAATTCATCACAAATATGTCGGATCATACCTGAATATCGTAACCATAACCATCCACATAGTCCAATATAATTTAGCATGATACATATAACATCAAGATATTAATGTTATAACCCTAATCATCAAGTTAACTAACATATAACAACAAGCAGTTAACATATAACATGTTCATCAACAACATATGACCTAATCATCAAACCAACTATCATATAACAACAACAAGTTAACCTATATCTTACTCATAAACAACATATAACATGATCATCAAGCTATCTAACATAAAACAAAAATAGAAATGCATACAACCACAAGTTACCATCATTCTTGATTATCTGACTCATGTCCATATGGCTATGCTAATCAACTATCATCTATCGTCTATGTAACCATAACATAAAAAGACATGTTCATAGACCTAATGTATATAAACCTAATGCATATAAAAAAATTGTAACCTACATACCTGCATGCTCAACATACAAACCTGTATGATGACATGCTCTTGCCTCAAGGTCGAATGCTACACCTTCACTTTGATTATCTGCATCTCCTGCTTTACCTCATTCAACACATGAGCATCATAACATACTGATGACCTAAATTGCATACCATGACTTCACAAGGCATGTTTTACCTACTATTCATGCATAACTATAACCAAGACCATACATGAATAACGACTGCATATAGACATATAGATTCTAGTCATCAATGCATGACCATATCAACTTCACAAACCATGTGTTAGAAAATTATATATTACAGAGCAATGGAACACATAAAATATTGCAGAAATATAAACACAAAAAACGCATAAAATAAGAGAGACACAGATATACGTGGTTCACCCAGTTTGGGCTACATCCACAGAGAAACAGCTAGTCCTTCTTTCATTATATTATCCAGCAAACTGAAGAGATACAACCTATAGCAGATCTGCTGTAACTCCCTCTTCACTCTCAATCTCCTCTCTCTTCATCACTCGGAATATAGATCTACATAGACGCAATACAATTCCCTCATATATAGCGAGGGGTTGTCTTCTAGGGCAAAAAACCCTAAATTAAACATAACTTCTACCGTCAGATCTCCGACTAATGAACGGCCCAGATTGACTAGGAAATTACAACATTTTACAAGGCAATTTTACATCTATTCTTAGCTTCGGGGGCGCCGCCCCCGAAACCCCCCGCCGGGGGGGCTCCCAAAAGGTCGCAACCACTGCCCCCCAATACCCCCCCTGCAGCGAATATTTTATGGGCAGCGTTGCCACCCCATTTCGAACTGGGGTCCAATGTGGCGATACCTTTGAATACAGAAGATAATCAGGCTCCACACCCAACAACATAACCTCATGCATGAAAACAACCATTACTCCACTGTACGCATTGCCACATGCAATCATCAACATGCACAAGCAATGCATAATCAACTACACATATGCATAAACACATGTAGTCGATCATAAGCGATCAATTTTTGTAATCAACCTACAAGACTGATACATGTAATCAAAATATTCAAGAATGTAACCTAACAATCAAGGATGTAAGTAGGTGACATAAAATCAACATGTAAGCAAGACATAGTCCATATGCAACCAGTCACATACTCATGACAAATGCATTCCACAAAATCAACATAAAATTCAACATGGAAATCTTAATACAACCATACTCAATCATCCAGCAAGTGCAACAAGAACATAGAATGCAAGTGTAAGAGACACACATTAAACTAACATGCATGCATGACAACCACACACTGCCCATCCAATCTTAGAGTTGAACCATGCTCTAGCACCACTCTATAACACCCTCCTCCCATATTCACCCAAGTAACCATGCCAATTGTGGTAAACATGAGATGAGAGGATACTATGATCAAATTTGACATCCTATGTGATCTTAAGGAAATGGAATCGATGGAAACATCACACGCAACCATCCAACATCAGCAAGAGAACCCTCAGGAGACATGTCAGCCACTCAGACAGCATTTCCCTAAGTCCCACTGTTGTTTTGGATCTCGTAGGCCATAGTCGCTCTCATGCTATGGACAAGGGAGCGATCATCAACCTTAATTCGCTCTCACAAGCTTTATTTCCATCAACCAGAGGCCAAAATTGCTAGTTTTGTGCCAGCGACCCTGGGATTTTGCCACTTTTTCAGGCCTAGAGTGCAGATCACTGCCTAGAATGGAGTAATACCTTAGAATCAGTAAAAATATAGGAAAACAATGATGCAAAATCAATGAGCTGAATTAGACCATAACCAGACCCCTACTAGCCATGACATGAATTTCGTCAAACATATCATCAACATGTAACCTACATGTGTAAACAACACAATTAAGTGTAGGGATCTCATACTTATCTGAGAATCGCTATGAACCATTGTTCCCTCATATTAATTGTTACATTAGCATCTATTAGATCATAGGCACAATATCCATTCATATACATGTAAAAGTATGTTGAGAACCATACATAGTTGTTGTCATAAAATATACATATAACTAGCATAATAGGAACAAAATTACCATAAACATATCAGCCATGAAGATCCACATATACATCAATACATTTACACATGAAAATCAAGGGAATGAATTTCTCATTAATGAATGCAATGAACCAACCAGAGATGGGACTACCATGTTCCATCCAACCATATATTGGTTGAGCCAAGTCTCTTTTCAGCCAATCACCTCGTGCCATATTCCAAGCATGAATGTGGGACTCAAACCAAAAGAACCAACCAGGGCATACTGAACATAAACCAGGCTTTACCGTAATCCATCCTAGATCACTAGGCCGGCACAATGAACACATCATAACAACCTTTATCATGATCTTCACCCAATCACTAGGCCCAACAAGCATAGATGCCACCAGATTTATCCACCTACACTGTGAGAAATTTTCCTATCTCCTAGTTACTTAGGATTTATCGCAATCCAAAGCTGGTTCACTAGGCCCTAAATCGAGACCCACTCTACAGGCTTTACCACATACGCAAAGCTCAGGATTACTGGGCCCAACAGAGAGCAAACCACCTCTTGGATTTACCATACATCCTATCATTCACTGGCAAGGACTCTTAGGCCCACTGAGGCAACACAATCATGAATTTACCATAACCAACAGTCTAGCTCAGGGGTCACTAGTCCAGTGGCTTTACCATGATCGATAGTCCAGTTCAGGGACCACTAGGCCATGTTCTTTATTATTCAAAGATCCACCCCACTTAGCTTCGAATCCATCCGGAAATCCAGCTCAACCAAAATATGAGAACCCCATCACACCATGGGTATCTGAAAATGGCAAGGCTAGGCTAGAAATATTGTTAAACTTGGAAAAACCCATGCCATGATATAAAAGAACCACATGCAATGCTATGAATGCCAAATCTAGCAAGGAAAATACACATGCAAGTTGATACCTGCAATGAATCTTGTTGTAGTTGCTTGATCCTACCTTTCACTACTTGATCTTTGCCTTCTCTTGCCTTCTTTGCCTCTCTTGCTCCAATGCCAAAGTGCTCCAAGAGAAACTCTAAGTGTCCAAGAGTGAGACAAAGAGAGAGAGAGAATAATGAGAGAGATCCAAAACTGAATTGATCAAGAGCTTGCCCACTGATCCTCAGAAGACTTTTTATGAATGAGGCCTCTATTCTCTTCATTTTCCATTATTTTTCTTCATTTTCCTCCTCACATGCAACATGCGACCTTTCACCTTTATTTCTCCTAATTTCCATTATTTTCGTAAATAAATGTGTCAAAAATGTCAGTTTTCCTTTCTAAAGCCTTAGCCTTAGCCTTTGTCAATTTCCTTAGCCATAAAAAACCACATGAACACCCATTAGGATGTTCTTCCCACCATTCATCTTGGAATACGTGTCCTGTGGTATTTATATATTTTCACATGAGTTTTTAACTAGGGTTGTTACAAAGTTGATGAGTATGATGGATGCAGAATGGGATGGGTGACCTCCTAGGAAGTCCTGGTTACCGGGTGCAAGCCCTGGAAGTGATGATTGATGCTATGTGATTCGTTCTCCACATTTCACTAGTTTC
>APFE031095582.1:120182-133898 GCA_000404065.3 Pinus taeda | reverse complement strand
TCGCTCTAGCCGATCACAGTCCTCCACTATCTTCGTGGACGGACACCTGCACAAGCAAAGAGAGAGCAAACACAAACGTAAAATCTACTAAAAACAACTATGTATCAGTCAGGAAGGATACAATTTACATTAATCATTCATAGGACAAATGGAAATGGAACCATAAGAGTAGTCATCTATCTTTATTAATCAGACAATAGAGTAAGGTACAACCGAAGTCCTGACGCTGAGTCCTTCTCTAGAGGGTCCAGCCAGCATGTCTTCCAAGCATTCACCTTTGAAGCAAATCTCCCAAGTCAAAGAGGTCTCTTTCTCACATACAAGGCAACAAACTCATGACCTTCTTCAAGCTCAAAGAAATCCTCACACAACACACCAAATGCCTACAAAGAGCAGCACTAATGCACTAAGAATTCCTCAATCAAAGTCTATATGTTCCAAACTAGCTGCTCATGGGCAATGGAGGAAGCTTATAAAGGAGAAGGAGCCTCCTTGAATAGCTAAAGGATGAGATTTCCCCCAAGATAAGTGGATGGTCAGTCGAACAGACATGCCAGGGAAAGGATGGCGACCTCAACAATGCTAACAACCAAGTCTGGAGGGATCTGGAAGGTTGGTTGTTAGAACAACTTCGCCCCAAACAGGATCAGCGCGGGTGAGACACTGAACTGACGCGCTGACATCGCAGATCAACTATAGAGGAGGTCCGGTCAGCACTCAACAGGACAAACGGAGGGTGCGCTGTTCGTAAAATGGGACCAGCGCGGAAAAGACGTGTGCTTCCGCGCTGGCAGCGCATCAGATACATTGGCCTCCGCCTGTCAGCGCGGTTATTTGATTAACAGATGCGATGATTCATTTAACTTAGGCAAAGAGGGTTTTTTAGCCATTTTGAGGAGCATGAGCATAGGTGAATGTGTTTTCACAACACAGTAGGGAGACTGACATGATGGCAGTGACATTTTACTGTGTAACATCCACATCAAAAGAGTTTGAACCAATACCATGTAATCCACATATCCACGCCAATAACGCCTGATCCAATATCATGTGAGCCACATATCTATGTCAACAAGTTCTGATCCAATACCTTGCAAGCCACATATTTGAAAACAGTTGTGCCTATGGCATACTCTAGCTAATTTCCATGTAAATAGAGTTCACACCAATACTTCAATAAAATTTGAGCCAATACGATGCAAGCCACATATCCACATCAACAAAGACTAATCCAAACAACCATCATGCCCTCAACAAGCTCCTGGATTTTGACCATATGACTAATCTAACAAACACATCACAAAATTTCCACAAGAGTCGAATTCACTGCTCTTGTAACTTGTTTACTTTCTTAGCATAAAACCATGACCCAGGCCATAATATATACTTGATGGAGCCCTTAATTCGAGGGTTGGGTCAACTCATAAAACCATATCATGAAACGTGGGGCTAAAAGTTATTATGCATTTGATTGCAAACTCATCATGATATGTTAACATGCCATGTGGTTCAATTTGAGTGGGAAACATGTCATCCAATTTTTTTCTTATTAGCTGACCAAACAAACCTTGTTGGCATGCCATGTGGTGAGGTGCCACATCATCCATTATGCCATGACAACCATTGTTTCCACATGGAATTATCACTAGATTCCACATATCCTAAACCTACCATTTGGATTTATCACCTTTTCCTCAAATGAATGTTTGCCACATGTCAAAATCTTATAAGTCCAGTGTGAGGAGTAAAATGCCATGCATCTCTATTCTTCATCCATCATTTATGTTTTTTATCACTGTGATATTAACTAAAAGATGCATACAATTTAATTATGTTAAACAGCGTAAATGTGTGCGTGCTCAAAGTCATTGATTGACCTTCCATTGATGGATCCACCCTCAACATGTGTGACCTTTAATAAAGTTGTTGAATGTGGGTTTTGGCCTCATATTTTAGGTCCTTTATTAATATTGATCTTCAAATGGATATAACTTCTCATCTTAGAGGTGTTTTTTAAAGTGATATATATCATTGGAAAGGTCTCGAAGAGGAGTACCCAACCATATTATCCATAGGATCATTAGGAAATCATAACCTCATAAAAAAACTAAATAAAATTCAAACCTTGTTGGGATCTCTTGATGATGGTGTGCAAGAGTTTAGGCTATCATACTACTTCGTGAATGACATTGTTGCTTCCTTAAGCATCCCCTTTGACATCAATGACACTTGTTGTCATCAATGAAAACACCATATGCAACCATATCCCCCTTTTTTATTGATGGCAACACCACCAGACATTGATATTCATTGATGGACATGAACCAAAACTCCAAACTCCCTTTGACATGTTGTTGGGGACTTTTACTTGATTATGTTGCTTCTCTTATTTGTCTTTCTTTTTTTATGTCTACATTCTCTCTCATTGTAATTTGTTACTTGATCTTATTGTTTATTTGTCTTCCTTCTTCAATTTCTAAAATCTCTCCCCCTTTGATATCAATGGTAAAGGAACATGGTTTCCAAACAAGTTGTCATGGTAGTGTGTGGACCTAATCCTAATATAAGTGGAGTCTCCCCTGAGAGTATGTTGTAAGTCCCTATTGATGCTTCTCCAATTGATCTTGGAATTTTCTATGGACCTAATACAGTCTCCCCCTGATACCATGTTGTTAATTCTTCTCCGTTTGTTCCTAGAATTTCCTATAGACCTAATAGAGTCTCCCCCTGAGACCATGTTTCCAATGCTTCTCACATTATTCTTGGACTTTTCTGATATAGTGTCCCCTTGATACCATGCTTCCTTAATTTGTAAGTTCCTGTCATATTTGTCAATTTCTACATCCTTGAACTTTCCTGTAGTTCTAATGGAGTGTCCCCTTGAAACCATGATTTTTGTTGTTTTTCTCTAACTATTACTGGCCTTTCATTTGGACTTGATAGAGTCTCCCCCCCAAAATCATGCTTCCTATTGTGGTTCTCCAATTGTGCCTAACCTTTCCTATGGACCTATTAGTGTCTCCCCCTGTGACCATGCTCCATCGTGCTAATATACTATTTTTCATCTAAGATATCATCATCAAGTGATAATGCAAATGAAATCTCCCCATTTCATAGTTCATGTTTTTCCCTTATACCAATAACTTCTTCCTACGATTGATCCTTCTTTCTACATAATCTTTCTTCTTAAAGTTTTGATTCAACATGATATGATCTTGGAGAAGCTTTCACCATGGGATTAGATCTGAGGATTCAGACCTAACCGTGGTCCTCCCTGTCTCCTTCTCCATCCCATAGAGTTGATTATTGGATTAATAGGGAGTATCTCTCTCTTATGCCATCTCAATTTGAGACTGCATTAACATGTTATGTGTCCTTCATTATGACATATGTAACATACAGCATTGGGCTTCAACATTGATGAAAATGGCCCATATAATCTATTTTTAATCTAACCCATATGTCTAAGTCTAGGAATTTGGTCATATCCTCTATACCCAATCATATCATGGGTTCTGCAATCATGTGATTTATGTGCATGAATATAATAACCAAAGTTCTTTTGATTCCTAGAGGTATAGGGAGATCTTGATTTCCTGAAGTTGTTCCTTAGAAGACTCTCATCCATTTTTTGATTTCTAATCCCTCCTCTAATGTCACTTGTGGATCCTTTGTGAATATTTTCTATCATGGGGGGTTTCATTCTTTCATCCAAGTTCCTTCCTTTTTGTGAATTAGATGTACCTTGTTAATTCTTTACATCATTCTGAGAATCATTAGAGATGTTGAATGAACATGCTTGGGTTGATTCATTACTTGCTTAGGATCTTCAAATTAGTTTGTTTTGGATGCAATGAATGTCTAATTGAGCTTCTTGGGATGATATTCATTTGATATGCTTCTAAGATATTTATTATTGGAAGTCTTGCAACAAACTTGATAACCAAGACCTGTTTTGATGAAAGGAGATCTTTACATGTTGAGAATATACTCCAAATATTCAGTCCCTTTGTGAAGCTTTGGGTTGTGTTTGACTTGCTCCAATTCTTCTTTCAAAATCACAACTTCCTCTTCTAGAATTTCACAAAGTTTTTCTTTCTCTTATTTATTCTAACAAGAACTCCTTTATCAGGTTTTTAGCTTCCCCTCTAGTTCAACATTGAGAGCAAGAATGGTCTTCTCGTTCAGATCTTTGTCTTGGAGTTATTGCATTAATTTACTTTCCCTCTTTCTAAGGGATTTTATTTTCTTCAATGCACTTCTATTTTCTCCTTCATAATCTATTTCAACTTCAGGTTGTTTTTTTCGATGAAGAACAATATTCACCTCTTTCTTCATTGGTCACACTTTCATTGCTTTCATGGTCACTTTCCTATTTTGAGAGAAAGTTTTTCTTTAAGATAGAGGAGGAATTACCTATTATAGAGTTTTATGAACCCAACGTTTCGGACTTGAATCTTGGTTCATCATCACTATAATTCATTTCTTCATAAGGACATTTAGAAGCATAATGTATTATTCTTCCACATTCAAAACATTTGAAGGGAAGCTTACCTTTGAACTTTTTGGTTCCTTTTTTAAGCTTCTAGACAAACTTGGTTTCTTATTCATTATAATTGGATTCTGATTGATTTTCAAGCTTTTTCCCTTCTTTGGCTACTTGGAATGTTGTTACCATGACTCATGATTTGTCCTCCTTTATCCTTAACTCATAAGTTAAGAGTGTTCCATGAAGTACATCCATAGTCATTTTATTCATGTATGTTAGTTATTCAAGGGCTAATACTTTGGGATTGAATCTTGAAGGAAGAGATCTCAATATGTTTGAAAAACAACGCTATCCTTGACTAATTCTCTGAGACTTGCAATAGAGTTAACAATCTTGTCTACTTGAATAAAATAAGAAGAAATATCATCATCTTAAAACTTTTGAATTGGAAGCTAAATTATTGTAGCCTATCTTATTTTACCTTTATGTCCCCCTTGTAAAAAGTTTTAAACGTGTTCCATACATCATGAGCTGACTTACATAGAATTACTTTGACAAATCATGAACTATCAAACCACTCAAAATAGCATTCTTAGATTGTGGATTGGATGTATAAATTTCCTTACCAGTAGATGTTAGAATGCAGGTCAACACTGAGGGGGGGCGGTAAATGAGTATTGTATGAATTTTTAAGAGTTTATTTTACATATAATGACACTAGGACATCAATAAGAGTTCAATCAATTAATTTATATGAGCATGGAAAGAATCAAAATAACTATCACAAATAGTACACATATATTCTTCAAAATTTCTTCAAATTACTTCACAATGCAAGCTACTTCTTGTTGTCACAAAGTTCTTGGGCTACAACTAGCAGGAAGCAACTACTCCCTAATTTATCAGCTACAATGAAAAGGAGCTACAAACCCTAAGTTTATCAACTACTGCTGAAAGGAGCTGCAACCCCTAATTTGAAAGCTACTACTTGCATGACATCAATGATTCATCTTTCATACAATTTTCATACTCAAATCATGAAGCAATTCCATTTTACAAAAAAAATCAACTTGTCACTTAAAAAACTCACAAAACCACCATTACAAACACCTTAAACAATCTCTTATCACTAAACATTCACCATACACAGACGTAACAATCCATCAAACACTAACAACCAACATAACTGCAAGCTTGCACAATTTTTCATCTTGCACATTTAAGTATGCTTATAAAGGAATTTGGACTGATATTTTGGAATTAATAATTTAGTTATTTTTCACTTTAATGTTTGCATGAATCTTTTATTTTTTCCTTTTTCTTGCTTTTATCAAGTCATCTACATCTGATCCCCAAGTCTTATAAAACTTCTCCCCTGTCTCTACAGCCAAATTTTGCAATTCTACAATTTTTACAGCATTTAGCTGAGCTTTTTTGTTCTTGGCAACCCTCCAAATTTAGCTATACTGCCAAAAATCGCCTCTTAACTATTTGTTATGCCTTCTTAGCTTTCGAATCATTCATGGTTGTATTATTAATATTTAGTGTTATGTTTTCATATTTGGCATAAACACCAAATTCCAAATTTGTCGACTCGTTCATCCAAATATGGTGTATAACGCCAAAGCTACCAACCCATTTATGCATTAGGCTCTAATACATTATTGGCCTTAGTGATTTATTTATAAAAACCTTGGATAACTCCTTATGTTGGTTCCTTTGTACTCTAGCCTTGAGGACTAATACAACACTATAAAACACCTCCGCGCCCTTGGTTTTAGCCTCCATACTTAACCACATTATAGGCTTAACTTGTATCCCTTGGCCTTCCCTCCATGATCACATTTCAATGTGGGTCCATCATGCACATTTTCATTGGTCTTTGACTCTATCGTTAGCTTCCATCATTGCTCGATGCTCTATCATCCCAAAGCTCCCTCTTTTTCAGTTCTTATTTCCTTCCGAGGTAATTCATTTGATATGACGTGTCCTAATTGGACACATGTCACTCTTATGCACCAATTAAATGTAATTTAGGTTTATCTATCTTTTATAGTTGTCACACTAGTCTAATTCCTAGTCAGCATGGAGCTCCTCCTGTTGTAACTTTATAATTCTTACAAGATGATGTCATGATTATACCATTGATGCCACATGGTGTCATCTAAGTGGCAACATGTGTCACTCATATTTGGCCCACTAGGCCACCCAAAAACACTGAATATTCCTACCACATGTCTTCCATATTCACATCATGTTGACGTCATCTCAGGCCTATAAAATGTTGCCACACATTGCTCTAGTGTATTTCTCCTTTTATGGTGTTTTCTTCTCCCCCTCTGGCTTTATCTTTGTTTGAGATACATCTCCCCCTTTAACATAAATGGCAAAGAAAGTAGTGGCCTCCCCCTGCAACCTTTCTCCCCCTGTCAATAAGATTCCCTTGTCTTGTGGATCCTATGGACTTGGCAACTCCATCTTGATATGTTGAATATATGTTGGTTTTCTTCCTTCCTCTTTAAGAAATAGCTAGTGAAGGGAGGCAATAGGAACTACTCCCAATCTATGCCTTAGATATTTAAATTGACCTCTTGGGAGAGGTTTGCTAAATATATCAGCTACCTGCTCTTTTGTAGGTACATACTCTAGCTTGACAATCTGATTTCCAACATGCTCTCTTAATAAATAGTACTTGATTGGAATATGCTTTGTATTTGAGTGAAAAACAAGATTCGCAAATGTCACTTGTAATGTCACAAATAATAGGAATAGGTTGATCATAGAATACTTGTACATGTAATTTTTTCTTCATCCATAAGAACTAAGTGCAACAAGAAGTTGTTGTTATATATTCTTCTTTAGTAGTAGATAGAGAGATTGAAGCTTTCTTCTTGCTCAACCATGAAACTAGAAATTCTCTAAGCATTAGAGAACTTTTGAGGTCTAAAATGGGACTCCTAAGAAAAATGTTCAACCAAAATAAAATTTATAAGAACCAATAGGATTCAAGATGATGATGTCAACCATGGCGGATGATTCAATATTTTTGGGTAAAAAAGTAAAAAGATTAAAAAATAATAAAATAATAAAACTACTTTTTCAACTTGTATTTTCAACCTATCTCCCTAAGGTTTTACTAAAATTTCGAGCAACAGTACTCATTGGATGAAAAAATTAATTCCTCATCCAAAGAGTACCCATGTTGCATACTTTCGATGGACCCTATTACATGAAAATGAGAAATACATGAAAAAACGCGATTGTAATCACATTTTTCATGTATTTATCATTTTTCGTGTAGAAGGGTCCATAAAAAATATGTAACATGGGTACTTCTTGGATGAGGAATCAAATTATGCATCAAACAAGTGTTCCCACTCAAAATTTGAGTAAACCCATAGGGAGATAAGTTGAAAATATAGTTTCTTTCTTTTTTCCCTCTAAAATTTGATGATGTGATCTAATCTTATTTTATTATTTCCACTATTATTTTATGATTTCCTTAGGAGGGTCATTTTAGACCTCAAATTTCCCCTAATGAAAGAATGCACCACCACTAATTCTCTTTCAATCATCTACATCACCTACCCGATCAACATCAATATAAACAGTTAGTGGAAAATATTTACCTCTGGGGTACCAAAGTCCATATTACATTGTGGCTTTGAGATATCTAAGAATATTCTTAGTTGTTAGAAGATGGCTCTGCCTAGGGGCTACGTAGAATATTCCAACAATATTGACTTCTTGCATGATGTTAGGTCTTGAGGATGTCAAATATAAGAGGTTGCCAATAATATATATGTACAAATTCTGGTCACTCTTGGTGATTCATCAATCTTGCTCAAATTGAAGCCTATAACCATTAGGGTGCTCACCAAAGAACCCTCCTCCATTCCAAATTTCTTCAATACTTCCTTGAGATACTTTCTTTGCTAAATAAAATTCCATTCAAAAGACTATGAAATCTGCAATCTAAGGAAAAATGAAAACTCTCCAAGCATATACATCTCAAATTTGGCCTTCATATCAGCTGCAAACTGGCATGTTAGTTGATCTGAATCACTGGAAAAAATAATATCATCAACATAAACAACCACCACTATCAATTTTCCATCACTAGTTTTAACATATCAATTACTATCAATTGCGCCTCTTTTGAGACCACATTTGATTAAGTAACTATCCAACTTGGAATACCAAGCCTGTGGGGCTTGCTTGAGACCATATATGGCCTTCTTCAGCTTGTAAGCATAGTCCCTTTTATCTAATAACTAAAAACCATCTAGTTTCTTTATGTAAACTTCTTCATGCAACTCTTCATTTAGAAAAATAGATTTGGCATCCATATAATATATCTTGATTTTTTGAAACAAGCAAATGCCATAAATATTATAATAACCTCTAATGAAGCAACGAGAGAAAAAGTTTCATTAAATTCCAGTCCTTTGATTTGTGCATAGACTTTGCACACTAATCTTGTCTTATTTCTGACCACTTCTCCACACTCATTTAGTTTGTTCTTGAAAATCCACTTAGTGCTAATTACATTCTTGTTTGTTGATCTAGGAAAAAGCTCTCATGCCTAATTTTTCCCAATCTAGTTCAATTCTTCATGCATAGATTTTAACCAACTATCATCTTGGCTGGCCTATGCAACATCCATTAGAGAAATTTTGAGGTCTAAAATGGGAATACTAAGGAACATTATAAAATAATAGTGGAAATAATAAAATAAGATTAGATTACATCATCAAATTTTAGAGGGAAAAAAGAAAAAACTATTTTTTCAACTTATCTCCCTATGTTTTTACTCAAATTTCAAGCGGGAGTAATCGTTGGATGCAAAATTTGATTCTTCATCCAAGGAGTACCCATATTGCATACTTTCAATGGATCCTACAACACAAAAAATGAAAATATAAGAAAAAACGTGATTGCAATCACGTTTTTCATGTATTTCTCATTTTTTGTGTAGTAAGGTCCATCGAAAGTATGGAACATGTGTACTCCTTGGATGAGGAATTAAAGTTTGCATCTAACAAGTTATCCTGCTCGAAAATTGAGAAAAACCCTATGGAGATAAGTTGGTAATACGGGTTGAAAAGGTAGTTCTTTTTTATTTTTTTGTTTTTTAATCTTTTTACTTTTTTACTCCAAAAATGGTTAATCATCCCCCATTATTGACATCATCATCTTAAATCTTATTGGTTCCTATAAAGTTGATTATTTTTGTACATTTTTGTTTTGAGTCCCATATTTTACCTCAAAATTCCTCTAATTTTGTGTCTCTTCCATGGATAATAGAGCTATATACGCTTGAGTAGGGGAATTTAGTAGCTTCCTTCTAGTCTCTACCCTTGTTTTTAAATCACCAAAAATTTGATCAACCGGATAATGTTTTTGCACATGCCTTGAAGGATATTTGGCTTGAGGATTGGGAGCTTTTAATTTTCTTCATCTGAAAGTGGCTCTTTGACCTTATTATCATTGTTGATTGGATCAAGGGAGCTGGTATTTACTTGCTGATTAAATTCACATTCAACATATTTATTCACTCTATCAGCAACACAATCAAAACTCATGTTTGTATTCTTATTGTAGCATATATATCCCCTAATATTATGATAATATCTAAGAAAAATACCTTCATCATCCCTAGCACTAAACTTACAAAGCTTGTCATCGTTCCTCTTGGTATAACACTTACTTCCAAATACTTTGAAATATTACAGGTCTGCCATACCAAATCTCAAACAGAGTCTTGTCACTGTTTGGTCTAAAGTGAGCTTTGCTGAGAACCATTATTGTGGTGTGAATAGCTTCAACCTAGAATCTATGTTAGAGATTTATTTCTCCCATCATGGCTCTGGCTAACTTTTGTACAGATCTATTGGCTCTCTCTACTACACCATTTTGTTGTGGAGTTTCTGTAATGGTAAACTATTTTTTTATACCATGTTGCTTGCAAAAATTATCAAACTCTTTTAAAGTAAACTTGCCTCCATTATCATACCTTATGCTCTTGATCTTAGAATTTGTCTCATTCTCAGCCATGAATTTAAAGTCTTTAAAATTCTTAAGAGCTTTTGAATTTTCTCTAAGAAATGCAACCCACATCATTCTACTGAAATCATCAATGGTAAGTATAAAATACAATTTAATTGTGGTTTATTATGTTCTTGATGGTACACAATGGCCCCTATGTACTAGTTGCATTGGCTTGGATGATGATCTCTCCTTGGACTTGAATGGTAATTCAGCTTGCTTACCTAAATGATAAGACTTACAAATAGTATTCTCAGGCTTTGATAACTTTGGAAAATCTTTGACACCCTTCTTCTTGCCCAATATGACTATCTAGTCAAAATTTAGATGTCCAAGTCTCATATGCCAAAGCTATATCTTATCAATCTTCAACAAACAACACCTTTATGTCTTCTCTTTCAGGACATAGACATAGTTAGTTGTTATCACGTCTTCATTCACTACTTCTCCAAACCCTGCAGACTTGATTTGACAATTCTTAGCTTTGAAAATCACATCATATCCTTGGTCACACATCTGAGACACATTAAACAAATTATGCTTCATCCCATCAATAAATAACACATTCTTGGATTTACATTTGTCATTTGACAGACTGACAACTCCTTTACCAACAATCTTACCAGATGCATTATTACCAAATGTCACATTACCTTTTTCAACTAGTTTCCATGTCAAAAAATTACTTTTGTCTCTTGACATATGCCTAGAACAACCAGTGTTAATGTACCAATGATTTCCTTCATTTTGAGCACACAAAACAATATTACATTGCTCTTAGTTCTCATTTCCTTTCAAGACCTTGGACTATTGGCATGTTTTCTCAATAGTTGGATCAGACCTTTTATTCTTAAGTCTACAATCATTTTCCCTATGCCCAAAATTTTGACAGTTATAGCATTGGATCAAATTATATATAGGAGCAAAGGAATTGTCGTACATGGGTTTGCTATTCCTTTGTCTGATTAATTGATTTTTTTTATCATTTCTTCTTCTTGGTCTGAGTTGTTTATATGATAGATTCACCCTACATTTTATTGCCTTGTGTTCATAATATGTGCATGTAAAGAAATACCCTGGAAATATTCCATCATACATGTGAGAAAATTGACTTCTAATACTTCATTGGGCTTCCCTCTATGTATTATGATTTTCCTCTACAACATTGCTCTTTTTCTAAGCGAAATGCCTCCTCTTATTGCTTTGATATTGATTTACCTCTAACTAGCTATTAGACTGCATGTTTCTTTTGTCTCTTTATTGTTGTATTGACCCCTCTTTTATTGTTGTGTTGTCACCAATATTGGCTACTTACACAAAGGAAAATGACATTTTTCTTTTTTAATTTTGTTGTTAAGCTACATTCAGCCTCAAATCCAAGACCAATTCAATTAGCAGAGGCTCTCTATGCTTCCAAAAGCTCATTTAGATTTCCAGACCCCTTTCCAAACTTCTGATTAAAGAAAACTTGTGTTTTTCCTCTTCCAACTCTTTCCTTGGGAAAACCACTTCCCTTTCAAGCCTCTCACATGCTTGGATTTTCTCACTAAGTTGTTGATTTAAATTTCCTTAAATATTCTTGTCTTATTCGATTTGCAGGGGTAGAGGTTTAATGGCTTCAGCTTTGTCCTTGATAATAAATTATTTCTGGGTTTTATTTTTCTTTCTCATCCTCTCAATATATTCAAGAGCACTAATCAGCTCTCCTTCTAAGTCAACCTCAACCTCTTCTTCATCAGAATTGATAGCCTTTACTTCTAAATTGTTTATAGCCATAAACATGAATTATTTGGACTTTCATCATATTTTTCCTCATATAAGGATTGGCTACCTTCAATTTCAGAGGATTTGTTTTCTTGGGTATAGAAATTTCTATTGTTGCCTTTATTTCTCTCCTTTTTAATATTCTTAAACTTATCTCTTGGGTCATATTCCATCTTCTTATTTTCAATACACTTGGGAGCATAGTGACCAACTTTGCCACAATTAAAGCACTTAAAAGGTAACTTACCTTTATATTTTCCTGAGCTTCCTCACAAACTTGGCTTCCTCTTCATATGATTCACAACATGAAACATCATGCTCTTCCTTAGGCTTCTTATCTTCTTTGAAGGTTGACTCCCTTGCTGTAGGTTTTCCATTTGAAGTTCTCATCTCATAAGTAGTAAGGGTGCCAAGTAGCTGATCTGAAGTGAGAGATTTCAGATTGGTCATCTATTCAATAGTTGATACCTTTGGATTAAGTTTCTTTGGGAGAGATGTCAACACAAATTGAACACTACAGGCTCTTCTTATTTCTCATCAAGGCCTCATATATTGTTCATAACTTCATCAACTCTTAGGAAGTACTTCACAATATCATCATCATCATGCATTTTTAAAGACTCAAATTGCATTCTAAAACCTTGAAGTTTAGCTTCATTTACTTTTTTATCTCCTTCATAGCAATTTCTCCGCTTATCCCAAATAGTATTTGTTGTTGAGAAGTCCATAACCTTAACAAGTTTTGATTCAGGTAGGCCAGCAAAAAATTCATAGCCTTTGCATTACATTTGAATTCCATTTTCTAAACTTTAGTGACCATTGCTAGAGGCTTTTTATATTCTTCTTCCATAATATCCCATACATCAGCTCCAAATGATTGAAAGTAGATCTTCATCCTTACTTTCCAAAACACATAGTTTGTTCCATTGAACATAGGTGGCCTATTGGTAAATCCTTCTTCCTAGTTTTCCATGGTCTTTGATCTTTCTTCCAATTGTTAAATTGATCTTAAGTAACCTAGTTGGTGTTGAAAATAGCAACAAGAAATGCTAAATATAGAAGTGCTAAATTTAGTACTACTATAAGTAGCATTTCGGGAAACCTTCCTATTTTAGTTAGTCCCTGAACTAAAATAGAAAAGTAAAAATTTGCATTTGATCTTAGCAGTTGTTTTTAAAATAATTAATTAATTCACCATGAGTTAATTAGTTGTAGAAAAGAAAACATGAAGTCTATGTGGGGACATGCAACAGTTTCTCCATTGATTGAGGAATTTATCCATTAGTTAAAGAGATAAGGATGAGTTGTAATATTGAGTTGTAACTAGTTGGCTCAATCTAAGTCAAGTCCAGTTAGATTAATTCAAACAATTTGTTGAATTAATTGTGAGTTTAGTTAGTTAATGCATGCATGCA
>APFE031095582.1:53565-120162 GCA_000404065.3 Pinus taeda | reverse complement strand
TGCATGCATGTAACTATTGCACTTCAGATAACTGAATATTCTCTCATAAATAACTCATGCATGTTAGTTCAGACAGAGACCCAGTTGAGATCAGATGGAGGGACAGTGTATTATCAGTTGCAGGAATATTCCATTGTGAATATCTCTTGCATGCAAAAGGAATTCTTTCCTTAGGGATTGCGTAGTTACTTCTTCAGTTTTTGTGAGTGTGATGAGGCCAATTCACACATGTGGCATCATTTGGCCCCAAGAAAAATTGCACAAGGAAATAGGAGGCTTAGAGGGCTGAGGAAAGATATATCTCTTGTCTACTTAGTCTGTGAGTTGTATTGCTTGATTGCAGAGAGAGAAGGATAGCTTGTGAGCTTATTCTTTTTGTAACTCGAACATATTTCCACTTGTATGATAATACAAAGATTGGGGTTTTAGGTTGATGCTTTCCCCGGGTTATTTCTTCTGTGTTATGTGTAATCGATTTCTCATTCTCAGTTATATGTGTTCTCATTGATCTTTCTCAATTCGATTAAGCTTTCACAAAGTTTGTTGTAGAAGTAGATCTTGTATTTTGTTTTAGTATATTGCATAATCTGTTGATCTACAATGGGAATTTCTAGAGATGGCTTTGATACCAATTGTTAAAAACCAAGACAATATCGAGAAGGGTGGGTGAATCAATATTATAGGAGATTTCACAATTTATTTTACTTAAAATTACACTAGGACACCAATAAAATTTCCAACAATTAATTTATATGAGCATGGAAATACTAAACATAAATAGAAACAATTAATACATATATATATTCTTCAAATTTTCTTCGAATTACTTCACAAGGAAAGCTACTACTTGTTGTTACAAATTTATCTGGGAATAACCAGCAGGAAGCAAATACTCTCTGATTTATCGACTACTAATGAGAGGAGCTTCAAACCCTAAGTATTTACTAACAACTACTAAAAAGAGCTACAACCCCTAATTTGCAAGCTACTACTTGCATTACATCAATGATTCATCTTTCGTACAGCTTTGATACTCAAATCATGAAGCCATTCCCTTTTACAAAATAAATCAATTTATCACTTCAAATACTCACCAAAACCACCATTACAAACACCTTCAACAATCTATTATCTCTAAAAAATTCACCGTACACATCAGCAATAATCTATCACACACTTGTTCACCTTGCACATTTGATTCTGCTTATAAATAAATTTGCACTGATATTTTGGAATTAATACTTTAGTTATTTTTCACTTCAATTTTTGCATGAATCCCTTATTTTCACCCTTGTCTTGCAGTTTTCAAGTCATCTGCATCTGATATCCAAGTCTTCTAATACTACTCACCTATCTTTGCAATCAATTTTTTCAATTCTACAATTTTAATAGGATTTAGCTTAGCTTTTATGTTCTTGTTGAATCTCCAATTTTAGCCATATTTCCAAAATTTGTCTCTTAACTTTTTGTTTTTCCTTCTTAGCTGCCAACTTGTTGATGCTTGTATTATTAATATTTAGTGTTGTGTTTTTATATTTGTCATAAACACCAAATTCCAAAGTTGTCAACTCGTTCATCCAAACATGGCTTATAACGCCAAAGTTTCTTACCCATTTATGCATCAGCCTCTAAGACATTCTTGTCCTGAGCGCTTTGTTCATAAAAACCATGCATAACATATTTCGCAGACTCCTTTGTACTATAGCCCTAAGGGCTAATATAGCATTGAAAAACACCTTCACGCCCTCAATTTTAACCTTCGTACCAAGCCACATTATGTCATTTAACTTTTAGCCTTCGGCCTTCCATTAGAGAAATTTTGATGTCTAAAATGGAACTACTAAGGAATATTATAAAATAATATTGGAAAGAATAAAATAAGATTATATTACATCATCAATGTTTTTAGGGAAAAATGTAAAAACTAAATTTTCAACTCATATTTCCAACTTATCTCCCTACGATTTTACTCAAATTTGGAGTGGGAGCACTCGCTGGATGAAAAATCTAATTCCTCATCCAAGGAATACCCATGTTACATACTTTTGATGGGCCTTCCTACATGAAAAATGAGAAATACATGAAAAAATGTGATTGCAATCACGTTTTTTCACGTATTTTTCATTTTTGGTGTAGCAGGTCCATCGAAAGTATGCAACATGGGTACTCCTTGGATGAGGAATTATATTATGCATCTAGTGAGTGCTCCCACTCAAAATTTGAGTAAAACCGTACGGAGATAAGTTGAAAATATGAGTTGAAAAAATAGTTTTTTTTTTAATCTTTTTACTCTTTTACTCAAAAAATGATGAATCATCTCCCGTGGTTGACATCATCATCTTGAATCCTATTGGTTCTTATAATGTTTATTTCAGTTGTACATTTTTGTTTTGAGGCCCAGTTTTTACCTCAAAATTTCTCTAATGCCTACAGAATCACATGTTAATGTGGGTCCGCCCTGTGCCTTTTCATTGGTCCTTGACTCTACTATTAGCTATCACCATTGCCTGATGCTCTGTCAGCTTGGAGCTCCCTCTTTTGTGCTTATTATTTCCTTCTGGGATAACGCCTCAAGGATGACGTGTCCTTGTTGGACACATGTCATTATTGTGCTATAATTAAATGGAACTCAGCCTAATCTGTCTCTGACAATTCCTGCTTCAACCCGATGCCTAGTCAACCTGGAGATTTGTCTATTGTAACTTTAGAATTCTTCTAGGATGAAATCATGGTTATGCCATTGACGCCATGTGGTGCCATTTGAGTGGTGACATGTGTCACTCAAATTTGGCCCACTAGGCCACCCAAAAACATTGAATCTTCCTACAAAATGTTCTCCATACTGACGACATGCTGACATCATCTCAGGTCTATATAATGTTTCCACATGTTCCCCAGAGAGGAGAGAAAGGGGTCTCTACCCTTTGGTTTTGCAATGAATTTTTTTGTTAAATTTTATAAGGGTTCCAACGTTTTCTTACACTACTGCAACTCTCCTCGTGACATATTTCTCAGCCATAAACCATATTGGGCCTCATCCTCTTCACGCACCTTGATTCTTATAGGCTAGCCTCAAAGACTAAGATGTATAGTGGGCCTCCCCACTATAGATATTTCTGCCAATAAAATGTGCTTGCACTTGCTAACTTTTCCCGGAGTTACATCATCTCGAGCTTCCCTCTTTGCATGCTACTTTGAACCTTTCGAGGTATTCTTCGTTGAGATGAGTTGTTTAAAGGGGCTCCACCACTAGCCAATGAAATGTACCTATTGTTACTACTGAATATGCCCAGAGTTACGTCATCCCGAGAAATCCCTCTTGTGCTACTTAAATTTATTTAGGGCAACCTTTTGTCGAGCTGACGTGTTTATATATGGCCCTTTGCACGTATATATTTGCCAATGAAGTCATTTCTCATTGCTTGCATTGTTAGGCCACGTTCGCCTAACCCTTTGGATGGCCTCTCCACCAAACATCTTTGATACATTTGGAAATGTCACCAAACTAGCTTGCTCCAAAGTGTCCTTTACTACTTTAACTCTACAACTTTGACCTTTTGGGTACCTAACTTTGACTGGGAATAACTTGTGATCCAGGAGGCCATTGTGGAACTTCTATATACAATTGGAAAGCTTTATTAGAGTTTTATCCACCTGAGTGGGTCCCAACTGCATTTGAGTTTTTTTTCTTGACTAGAAAATGACTTCAAAGTCACTACACCTTCTCCATCTTTGTCTTCTTCATAATTCTTGCAATCATCTTTGCTTTTGGCTTCATCCTTATCACCTTTGCTATCAATAACAATATATTTCTAACAATTGTACCTATTGGAGGAGTATCAGGAACTTTATACTTGGTTTCTACAATTTCTCAAACATCATTTCCCAAGTAAATATGATAGGTATCCATCCTTATCTTCCAGAAGACAGTTAGATCCATCAAACAATAGATCGTGGCCATCTTTCCTTGAAATCAACCTTTTAGTAATTAACTCTTCCTCAAGGTACCCATTCTAATAGCACTTGTTAGACCAAATATCACATTGAGAGTGGGGGTGAATCAGTGAGGTGGAAAACTTATCATTTCAAAAAAAATCATCAATAATCAAACATGTAGCAATGTATCATAACAATTTGTAATTATAACAATAAATGAAATAGTGCATCAAGAAGCCATCATCACATCAACATAAGAGGATACAAACTTTTACATGGAAACTCTTACCGAAAAAACCACAAATTCTTCTTATTAATCCTCTTCAATAAATTACATAGATTTGTAGATACCGACCTGATGGAGACACTTACCACTAATATATGCATGAAACTACTTGTTATAGGGTACAACCTGATTGAGGCACCAACCTCGAAAATGCACAAGCAACCACTTGTAATAGGCTACAACCTTATTGAGGCACCAACCTCAAAAATTAGAAATCTTCAACTTGGTGTAGGCTTCAACTTGATTGAGACACCAACCTTAGTAGAGGCACCCACTTCCTTCTTCAACTCCATGTGGACCACTTTTCACAATATTTCAAACTGGATCCATCTACTCTTCAATCAATATAGGTCTTCAAACTAATCAAAGAGTTGTCATACTATTATCCATACCCTATTCCAACTTGTTCATCAATCTAGTCACATAAATCCCTTTTGAAAACCTATTCTAGCCATATACCCAACACCAATTGTAGCCTGCTCATAAGTCCCAAAACATATAACGATGATTACAAACATAAGAAAATGCATCATCAAGGCTTTTCATGTCTTCAAAACTATTCACAATTGAACCCTAATCATCATGCTTCTTTTGAAATTCAATTTTGCCTTTAAATAACCCCAGAAATCGCAAAAATCATATAAAACAAAAAATTAAATTAATTGTTCTAAAAAAGGCACTTTCAAGGCACGTTCTACAAAATGGCTTTTTGTTGGCATCGTTCTACAAAATAAACACCTACAACCTCTTAATCATTCAACATAATGATATTTTATAGGAAAAATAAAATAATTAAAAAATTATTTCTAACATGACTGAGGTTCGAACTCGTGAACTCCCAAGAATCAACCAAGGTCCCAACCAACTGTGTTGCACAATGCCACATGCTAGGGGAGGATCGATGATCTACCTGTGTTGGTATCCACATCACTAGTATTAATTTTTCAAATTGTTCTATGTTGTATCAATTACTTTAGCCCAATTCCAAACTTCAATTATCAATATCAGCAATAGTTCCAATTACAATTAGCCTTTCCATTCATCAACAGTAAATGAAGATAGAACAATATAAACAATGACAAAGAAGACAATCAACATATCAACAAGAGACACCAAATTTGGTCTAAGACCCAGGAAAAACCCCACAAGGGGGAAACCCTTTCAAATTCTTCTTCTATTAGATTGTCAAAAAAATTTCAACAGAGTACACTGAGCCTAATACAATATGATCAACATGGAGAATTTTAGGGGCTAATGTTCGCCTAATGGGCTAATTTTCCATGATTTTTCCACAAAAAAGATTCACCAATTTCGAATTTTTATAAAAGACAATTCACCCAAATTTTAAAATATAAAATTATTTTACCTTAAAAATCACCAACATTGTATAGAGACTATATAAAATAATTATAAATTTGAATAATTTACAAATATATCAAAAATATTTTATAGTTTGCATATTAGGGATTAGTGAGATTCGCCAATGTTTTTAAATTTCAAGAAAAATTTCCATCCTTAAAATTTTCCTTGATGATCAATAACCCAATGACTTTAGAAACTTGTATACAGTGGCCAAATTTGTCAAAGACAACTTGATTCAACCTCCAAACAACTTCATAAACCTATATACAATGACCAAATATGTCGGAGACAACTTTATTTAACCTTCAGACAACTTCAAAAAACTTTGGAGTATAGTCAACTATAGTCAAACCCAGAGTTGCTCTCATCAAGTTAGCATGAGGGCGACTTTAGCTTTCTAGTCATCCTCTTGCCTATAGTATGCCTGAAACTAGAGTCTAAATTTCAAAGTGTTGTACCAGTGCCCAGAACAAAAACCCTAACTTTTCAGCAACCTTCGGATTTGAGACTTCGGACCTCCATACAACCTTTTCATTCACCAATGTACTAAACCAAATCAGATAGAAGAGAAGAAGAGGGTCAATGTTGATGTCCAAATGAGCTTCAAAGTCACTTGTATTTATAGGCTTCTAGGGGTGTCCAACAAGGTCCACTTGATGTTGGTTCTAGCTTGTCTAAGTATGCATGTGGGTGAAGCTAACCTGGTCCAATATCCATGAGTGGGTGCATAAATCAAAAACCAACTTGTGCTTGTCCGAATGAGGTGATCTTTAGGTCGCTTTTGGTCCTCTCAGAAAGAGGAACTCGATGCCATCATAATCTCCATCAAATGAGTAGTCCAAATTGGAATTCGACTGTAGTTTCATATTTTTAACACTTCCTCTCAACTAGGGAGAATTCCACCCGTAAAACTTGTCCCGATCAATGTGTCATATTGTCATTATGTGTACAAATATGCTCAACTCTATTTGTTGAAACATTCTTGAATATATGGAAGAAGAATCGTGAGGAGAAAAAAAGCTAACACCCTTTGTCCATCAAGATACAACCCTGAATCTCTATCAGTGTGCTGCTACACGAAAATATCTGTCAGCACGCTACTACCTAAAATATCAGTTGACGGGCTACTACCTAGAATATCAGTCAATGAGCTACTACCTGGAAATATGTCATCAAACTACTACCTGGAAATGTCATCGAGCTACTACCCAGAAATATCATCGGGCTACTGCCAAGAAATGTCATCGGGATCCTACCCAGAAATATCATCAGGCTACTACCTGAAAATGTCATGGGGGAGCTACAAATCAACCCAAATCAAGAAATAGGTGATATAGGGGAGCTGCTACTCAACCCATCCTATTGCCCACTGATCTTCCCAACAACATGTTGTAGAAAACCTATATCATAATCCTAAGCCTCCTCTGACCTATTGGCCAAACGGGGAGGGATAATCCCAACAAGCCTAGCTTATGGGTATGATGCCAACTGGGGTATACTCTGCAAAGACCAAGACAGGGTGAGCTACTACTCCAACCCTATGGGTAACAGATAGGGGTGATACCCTATTATCCAGCGTTCCCTCAACCTCAGGAGAACTCTATCTCAATTCCTCACCCTGGGAGCTCAAACAAGGGGGAAGAGTACAGCTCAATGTCCTCGAGCAATGGTGCCCCTTATCAAGAGGGGTCACATCCATCAGTGAAAGATTCTCTTTGAAGACCAAGAACTTACCTTCTGGCAAAGCATTAGTGAGAATATTTTCCATCTGCTCATCTATCGATATGTGATGGAGTCAAATGGTTCCTCTCTGTAACATATCACAAATGAAGTGATATCATATCTCTATGTACTTGGACTTTTAATGGAACACAAGATTATCTGCTAGATGAATCCCACTCATGTTGCCACAATATATCATTGTAGTGTCTAGGAGCTACTCAAATAGCTCTCCAAAGAGCTTCCTCAATCAAACTGCTTCGCAACTAGCCATGCTAGCGGAAATATACTTTGCCTCAGTGGTACTCAATGCTACGGACTTATGTTTCATGTTGATCCAAGATATCATAGCATATCTAAGACTAAAAAAATATCCAAATGTACTATTTCGGTCGATAACATTTCTCGCCCGCATCCATGAAGTCGAACATCTCTAGCAAAGTATCTCAAACCAAATGTAATCATCCCCTACAAATATCTCAAAATATGTTTGGCAGTGGTCCAATGTGAATGGAGAGGCTCAGTTATGAATTGACTCAACGTGTTCACTACATAGCATCTGTCTGGACAAGGGTTCACAAGGAATATTAGAGCCTCAATCAACTGTCTATACTCGGATGGATTCTCCAAGTCGGTTCCTGCAACTTCTCCTCATAACTTTTTGAAGTTCATTTCCATCGATGTGGGTAGGGACTTGCATTCTATCATTCCAAATCTTTCCAATATCTTCACAACATATTTTCCTTGTGAAAGGAAAATATCATCGGGCCTTTGCCACACCTCAAGGCCTAGAAAATAGTGCATGAGTCCAAGGTCCTTCATCTCGAATTCATAGGATAAATTCCTCTTACGATCGATCATCATAGGCTCACTACCTGTTAGGAATAGATCGTCAACATATAAAACCAAAATCAGCGACATCCTTGGACTACCTTGAAGTAGAGGTTGGGATTGGAATTTCTTCTTGTGAATCCCAGCGTCATCAAATAACTATCTATGCGGGTGTACCATGCTCTTGGGGATTGCTTCAAACCATACAATGCATTCTTCAATCTACAAACATGTGTCTTACGATCTCCTACTTCAAATCCCTATGGTTGCTCAACATATACCTCTTCTTGTAGCATGCAATGGAGGAATGTGATCTTTATGTCCATCTGATGAAGGGTCTATCCTTGGCTTGCATCAAGGGAAACTATTGAATGAATGGTTGTATTGAGCCACAAGTGAAAATATATCATCATAATCTTCTCCCTCTTTCTGGAAGAATCCTCAAGCCATGAACCTCACCTTGTATTTTTCAATACTTCCATCAATTCCATGCTTGATCTTGAATATCCACTTCAAAGTTATGACATATTTATCCTTTGGTCTCGACACAACATCCCATACATCATTCTTCATAATAGATTCATATTCCTTGGCCATAGCATCTTTCCAAACTTGTTCTTCTATGGCTTCTCTGAATGTGGAAGGTGTGGCTTCAATCATAGTGCTCATGGTTGCAACATATGGCTTCTTCATTTCTCTAAACGATATTCGAATGGGCCTATGACTGTCAACATCCTGAAGAATGTCACAGAGCCAAAGTGGTCTCTTCCTAATAGGAGGATTACTAGATGGAGAATCTATGGGATCCATGGGCTCCATGGGATAATCAACAATATCAGTCTCATATTCGGGCACAGATGGGCCATCCAAGATATGCATATCATCATTCTTGTTGGGAGGATGAAGCAGTGGAAGGTCTCTATCTTTTTTAAGAGCGACATCTTCATCGAAGGTAACATCCCTGCCAATTTCAACCTTCCTTTCACCAGGAATATATATTCTAAATGCTTTATAATTTTCATAATACCCAACAAACGTACCTTTTCTTCCTGTAGGTTCCAATTTTCTTCTTTTTTCCTTCAGCACATGGAAATATATGGGACATCCAAATATGTGGAGATGACTAATGTTGGGCTTCACACCTGTAAATACTTATTCGAGGGTTTTCTTTTCCAAAGCTTGATGAGGCGTTATGTTTTGAACATATATGCAGCATGTGAAGCTTCGACCCAAAGAAATTTAGGCAACTTTTGATCATGGAGCATCACTCGAGTGGTTTCTACTATAGACCTATTCTTCCTAAGACCATTTTGTTTAGGAGTATATGGAACAATTGTTTCCTTCTTGGTACCTTCCTTTTTGCAAAAATCAATGAATTCATTTGACATGTATTCTCCACCATTATCATACCTGAATATTTTGATCTTCTTCACTGTTTGATTTTCAATAAATGTTTGGAACTCCTTAAATGTTTCAAAGGCTTCATCCTTATGCTTCAAAAAACATATCCATGTCTTCCTTGAAAACACATCAATGAATGTGATGTAGTAAAGATATCCACTAATAGAGTGCATGGACATCAATCCACATATGTCGGAATGAATGAGATAGAGGATGTCAATGGTCTTGTTTTCACTAGAGTGGAATGGTCCCCTTGTCATTTTTCCACTAGAACATCCTGGACATACTCCCTCATGATGAGTTTGAACCTTTGGAATCCCTAAGACCAAGTTCTCCAATTTCAGAAGAGCATCATAATAAATTTGAGCCAACCTTTCGTGCCATAATTCACTTAGATGATTTGTATTATGAACCAATGCTAGTAGTGCTCTTCTAGTGGCCTTGTAGAGTCCTTCATATCTTGTTCCCAAAGTGAATGCGTCTTTCATAAGTGATCCAATGGGCCAAGTAAGAAATTTTCTTTTGATGAAGGCAACCCTCATCCCTTTGTCTACCAAAGCAGAGATTGATACCAAATTATTCTTTAACCTGGGCACATACATTACTACATGTAATACAATAGATTCCCCATAATTCAAATGAAATTTGACAGATCCAAAACCTTTAACGGGATGAGTGGAGTTGTCTCCAAGAATTATTTTCAAATTTGAATCCTTCTCTACCAAGTTAGAGAGAATTACTTTGTAATGAGAGAAGTGATGAGTGGCCCCACTATCAACCAACCAACTATCCCACAAATCCGGAGGAGATGAACTAATAAGAGTGGAAATAAGAATATATTCAGCTTGATTTGCAACATTACTTTCATACCTGGAGAATTTTGACTTCTTTTTTGGACGATGATCTTCTTCATGTTCACCTGGAGCATCTCTTCTTCTTATATCATTACTCCCATTGCATTCATTCCATCGATCATCTTTCCTCCTTTGATTATTGAACCTATTGTTGTTGCTTCCAGTATTATATCGTGGTCCATTATTCTTTTCGGGGCAATATCGAGCATAGTGCCCTCTCTTATGACAATGGAAGCATTCAACGTTCACATGTTCCTTTCTTCCACTAGAATTTCAAGGAGGCTTTCTTGAATTCGATGGACCTCCTTTCCCTTTCTTCTTCTTCTTGTCATGAGCGATGTATGCAGCGGGTTATCCTTCTTCGTGCTTCTGAATCCTTCCTCTTCCTATCATCATTGGCTCTTCTTGAGTGAGCTTTCCAACAATTTCGTCAAATGAAGGGAGGGTGTCTCTGTTGCTTATAGTAGTGGTGAATGTTTCTCAAATATATGGGAGACCTCTTAGAGTTTGGACCATCAGTTCCAGTGTCCAGCACAACTTTTCCAACTCTTAACAATTGATCTCTAACATGAGAGATCCTCATTATATAGGATTGTATGGACTCTCCTTTGTTCATCTTGGTGTCCTTGAGTTGATCTTTCAAGGTGATGATTTCATTTAAATTGTTGACCTCAAACATGTCGGCAATCTTATCATACATGTCTTTAGACCTACTCAAGTTTCCAACATATGCAAGTAGATTATCTTGTAAACCATCAGTTATAATTTGTTTTGCTTTCCCCTCACCTTTCTTGTGTTTGTTCTTGACAGCAGTGGATGCATTCTCTGGAGGTTCAAGTACCTTTCCTTGAATGCAGTCCAAAACATCATTGTTATTACCAATGATCTCCAACCTAACTTTTTATGCAACAAAATTAAATGAGTCATCCAATTTCTCATCACTCTTGAAGAAGGAAGTCATCTTGACTTTTACTAGATTAGTTCTTTCAACTTTCCAAAGATGAGTGCTTCAAGGCTTGTCTTCTTTTGGGATTGTCCTTCACCTTACCTCTGAAACCATGTTAATTTTTCAGATTGTTCTATGTTGTATCAATTACTTTAGCCCAATTCCAAACTTCAATTATCAATATTAGCAATAGTTCCAATTATAATTAGTTTTTCTATTCATCAACAATAATTGAAGATAGAACAATATAAACAATGAAAAATAAGACAATCAACACATTAATAAGAGACACCAAACCAAATTTGGTTTAAGACCAGGGAAAAACCCCATAAGGGGGAAACCCTTTCAAATTCTTCTTCCATTATCATAAAAAGTTTAGCAAAGAGTACAATGATCCCAATAAAATATGATCAATAACCCAACGACTTCATAGACCTGTATACAGTGGCCGAATATATCATAGACAAATTGGTTCAACCTTCGGACAGCTTCAGTGTTAGGAAACCAGCTCACAAAAAAATAAAACGATAGATCAATGCCTTAGAATTTAGCCCCTTCGATGGGGAAACCTCCTTTACATTACACAAATGAGCAATTCTTGGATGATTGAAATCACAAAACCTCCTTTCTATATATAGGAGTCTAAGGGGACACAATATAACCAAGCCAACCTAACAATAATAATATAAATGCACAAAAATAACAATAGTGGGATTCTACGGGGCACAATAACAACAATATGGGGACAATGGGGGCACAACAATAACAATAAGGGATACAATGACAATAGTAATGGGGGAATCACTAGTATTATAGGGACCTAACATGCCCCTCTCCTTCAAAAAAGTGTTGTCCTCAACGCTTGAGTAGTTCTGGGTTCTTTTGTATAAAATTCTCAACCTCCCATGTGGAATCTTCAACAGGTAAGTTCTTCCACTTGATGGGATACTCTAAAATTGATCGATTTCGTAGCTGTCGAGTTCTTCTTTCTTTGACTGCTTCAGGTTCCAATATGATTTTTCCTTCCTCATCAATTTCTGGCAATATTGTTTAAACTAGAATCTTGTCACCTATAACCTTCTTTAAGCATGAAACATGGAAAACTGGCTGCACTCAAGAAGCTGCAGGAAGTTCCAATTTGTATGCCATAGTACCTATCTTTTGCAACACCTTGTACGGACCATAATACTTTGGTGATAATTTATTATCCTTCTTAGCTTGTGTTGTAGCATTTTTTGGTTTTGATAAGATAGAATAAATTAGTCAAAAATAAAAATAAAAATAAAAATATTTTGAAAAAATGTTAAGTTAGGATATGGACATAACGATATTGAATAAATTGTTTTTGAAAATATCTTGATGATGATGTCCATATCAAAGATAATGTTAGGTTAGATGTCCTAAAAAAATCAAGACAAAAAGAAAATGTTAAGCTACATGTCCTAAAAAAATCAAGATAAAAATAAAATGTTAGGTTAGAAAGAAAAGAAAACAAATAAACTCTGAAAGTGAGCAAGTTTAAATGCCACTACTATTTTTTCCACAAAATAATGGTTGTCTGCAACTTGTCATAAATGCCACAACCCATGACAGTCAAATAGTTTAATCTTGACTACTTCATGCTTTAAATTTGATGTTATAATTAGAGAATAAATATCTGGCCAAACTGTTTAATCTTGGCAGATCAGTAGTTAGGTAGAGAATAATAAAGTGCTCATCAACTTAATATGAGCACTTGGATGTTATAAGGTTAGAATTAGATGGTTTTCTTTTTAAAAATAAAAATAAAGGAAAAGGGTTTGCTAGCTTAAATGCACCCATTAAGTGAAGAAAAAATGATAGGATAAGCAAAGGGTAAGTAGAGGAAAGGTTGCAGAAGTATGATGATTGATTGGACAAAATGTACATTTATCATGTTTTACCATATGTTTTTATGTCCATGAGGCAATTACACAAAGCAAATGAAGGTCTACAATACCAATTAATTAACTTCCCTCATTCCCATGAATCCCTATATTTACTAATTTCCCCTTCCCAACTTTATACAGTTCATATTCATACATTTTCCATAAAAAAAACCATTTTCCTAAGGTTAAAATCCTTTTTGCCTGGGAAAAGTGAAAACCCATGTTAAATCCCCTTTTACCAAAAAACCCACAAAAAGATGTTTAGCCTAAGTATTGATGTATATATGTGAAAAGCAAATAACTCATGAAAAAAAGCATTATACTTAGTGTATTTTCCCTTTCCGCTCATGTTCCATATTAATGATAACTTATAGAATTAAACCCCTAAAAGTCCCCTTTCTTGTATATTATTAACTCCCTTTACTAAATATCCCGAAACCATAAGTTTTATTATAAAACTATGTATTCCATAACACATCGCATATTGGTAGATCGCAAACTTTTCAACGTGCATGCACTCTCCTCCACGTTGCAATACGCGATGCACGATGCACCTAAACCCAACGCAAACATATTTAAATATTCATTGCCCATTTTGCATCCGCTCCTCATTGCAAGTCCCGGCTGAAGCATACACCCTCCGCCATTGTGATCTCTGATAGGCTATGGGAACCCGGACCCAATCGCAATATTATCCATGATTTATTTTCACATTGCGTCCGGCCCCTATCGCATTCTTTTGTGTTGGGCCTTCCTTCGCTAAACTGCGATTGCGATATGTGATGAACCTAGACCCAATGTCATTTATCCACCCGAATTCATACTATTTCAAGTCCGCCATACCTTGTTTTGCAAAGGATTTCTTTGTTAAAATGTTTTATGATTTAAATGAAGAACCAACTTAAACCTCTATTTGACCATAAAACCCGACTAATCTCAGTTTTTAACCCATAATAAAGCCCATACCGCCATGATTAATCATTGGGCCCCTCCATTGCTCTTTCCTCTTACCTCCACGCTGCTCTTTTGCTCCACCACTATCCATCAAATGCATTCAAATCCAACGACCCTCAGCGATTTTGGGTTGGCTCTCTATCCGAGCATTACCCGCCCGAAAAAGCAATATTCAACTGACCTCCCCTTGCTACGTGTCAGGTTATAGACTATATCGGGTGACCCCTCCCAAAAACAGCCCGCGCCTCATAAGCGGTGTGATGAAAACCAAAACCACCTCCTGCATAACGACAAAATGGCCACTGTCCACTTTGCACCATAATTCAAAAAGTAAATTGTTTTTCGTTTAAACGTAAAAATCACCATTTTGCTTTGTTTCGCCTGTTTTCACAGTGAAACCTCCATAAACCTCTGCGGCCAATAAAACCATTGTTTTATCTTCTGATATGCTCTAGACCCCTTCCAATATCCTTTGAGCTCAATAAAGTCATTGACGACCTTCTCTGTCACCTGTGTTTTTCTCAACAATTTATGTGTTTTGCAGGTAAAAACTCTTGTTCCAGGCTTACAAAGAAAAAAGCATGTATACAATTAAAAAACAAATATGAAGATCATATCAAATCACTTTACTCTATAACAAAAAACCTAAAACAATTTACTGTTGAAAAACACAGTAAAAAACCCGAAATGCACAGTAAAGGTAAAAAGAACACAATAAAGGCTATTCAGTAGGGTTAAAGGATATTCCAAAGTTTAAAGAGTATCAGATGAAATATCAAATGAAGGGATCAACCAGCGTAAAGGATACAAACAATCAAGCAGCTTAAAGGGAAAAATATCAAACAACAAAGCTAGCACAACCTGAATAAAAGGGACAGCAAGAAGCAGTTCAATAGCTGCCCCTATCTTCTTACATCAAGATCTTTCCTTTCCTGGAATAAATCTTAATCATTTTAGGATATTTTCTTAGTTTCATTATTGTATAAATAACTCTTTTCTCGAGTTGTTATAGGTTCAAGTTTCATTGTTCATTGCTTGTTAAGTCGTGACTGTTCATTCTACTTTGAACCTGGTTGCACCTTTGAAGGAAGCTTTTCTAGACACTTGATTTACTCAGTCTTTCTGGAACCTTAATACAAAGCAGAGGATTCTGAATTTGGTTTTACACAGTTTGTGATATCCTGTAAGTTTTCCAGTTATCAATCATTATGTTTTTCTTCATATGCTTATGACATATAGAGATATCTAGGTAGGAATAATTGTGTCTCAATTTATTCCTATAAACTCCTGAAGTGATCATCTATTAAGAGAATGGATTAATGAACTGTTTGTTTAGCTAATCCCCTTCTAATCAATAAATCATTAGTATCTTTTATAAGCTTAAGTATATTGCCTTGAATCTTTGGAACATAGTTTAGAAGGTTTTCATACTTATGATTGTTCTGTTTTACAGTCTGGAAACTATGATAATCATATTATTTTATGTCTTCTTCTCACCACTATTTGATCTATATCACTGTGTAAAGCTTTATAGCAGCCCTTTGTTGAGATATTAATATTATCCAATGGATTAAGTATTTCAATTCTACATCTGTCTTCATTCATTGGTCTTCCAAAACTAAAACCAAAAACCCCAAAACAATTATTTTAGATGCTCTGGCATTGGTAGCTGACCTACTACTATCTCAGGGGTACAGCATCAGACTGGTGCCATTGCCGGGGATTTGAATTTCTCTTAAGTTTCCCTTGGGACAACAATATTCATTCATTCTTTTCCTTTAAGGTGATTAAAGGGTTTAGAAAGGTTAAAATCATTCACCTAGGTGACTCCACACTCCCAAGTTGGCACTTTTTAAACATACCAGATCTCATTCAGAAGCTGACATAGTTAGTCCTCTATCAGATCCTGAAAGGCTTTTGAGAAAAGACAGTTCTAAAAGGGGACACCAACCATCTTCTTCTTCCTCTTCAGTCCTACAGTATGAAGAATTAGAATCATCTGACCCGTATAGTAATATCCCATCTGCTCCTGATTACTCCCATTTATCCCCTAGGGTTGCTAAACTTCTAGATAGAGGAGTTGATTTTAAGTCATCATACCTTATTCATTCATTATAATCTCATCTAATACCCACACTACCACCAAGATCACCTAAAAATGAATCTGAATTGGGTGTTAATCTACAAGAATATCAACCCACAGATTTCATATCCCCTACCACCTATCCATTTCCTTCCATTTTTGACCGACCTGAAGCTTCTTCTTCTAAACAACCTGAGGAGACCTTCTCTATATATTCCAATTCTCTCTTTGAAACAAAAGAAGTTATTCATTTATAGGTTCCAAAGTTAGTTCTTAAGACTCATTTGAAGTCTTTCAAGAGATCTCCTCCTCCTTCACCTCCAACTAGTTCATCAACCCCTGAATCACCATCTTCTTCCTCTACTTCTTCTTCATCGTCTACATCCACACAAACACCACATACTCCACTTAGACAACCTCATACACCACCTACTTTCATGGCTTTCCGACCTATTGTACAGGCTAGATAAGCTACCTTAGTCTTACCTAATAACCATGATGCATTCCCAACTGGATACTTAAAATAACTTCGCAAGTACAATGGAGAAACTGGTCCCTCAGCTAAGGACCATATTCAAGCTTTCCTAGAATTTGCAGACAACATGAATATTGAACAAGAAAACATTGATATGAGATTGTTTGTACTGTCACTTGAAGGAAATGCGAGGATTTGGTTTAGGCAGTTACCAACAGATTCCATTAGAAATTGGCAAGAGCTTACAACCATATTTAAAAATCAATGGGGTGTGAAAACGGATCCTCTTTACTTCCTCACAGAACTTGAAGAGCTTAAAAGGAACTTCGGTGAACCAGTATCAAATTTTATCAAAAGATTCAATAAACTCTATCACAAAATGTATGCTGCTTGTAAGCCCCCTGTAGCAGCAGCTAAGTCTAGATTTTCTAAAGCTTTTGATGATGACTTTACTATGATGCTACGAGATAAGAACTTCAAGAACTCTTGAAGATATGCAAACAAACGCTATAGAAGTAGAAGAAAATAGGGTAACCTCAACGTTTTTAAAACTTAAGGAAGAAAAGGCCCAAAGAAAACTCAAATCTATTCAAGAAGCCTCTAGTTCTTCTAAGACTAAATCAGAATACTCAAAAATAGATGAAATAACATCTCTTCTTAAAAACCTATCAAATAGGATTTCAAAGATTGAGACCCAACCCAGGACAATACAACAAACAATTACTAGACCACCAAACCAAAATCAAGGTCAGTATAAAAGATATCCACCACTACAAATTCTTCAAAGACCTAGCAATGATCAACAAGTTCCTACTCCTCTATTAATAGATGACCAACAACCTGATGATAATAATATGAAAATTACTGAAGATATTAATAGTGTGGATTCCTCTTCCAATCAAATAGTCATCATTCCTCTCTCACAACAAAATCAAGTTCAAGAAGATTAGGAAGCTTCACAGGTCTCTAAATATCACGCTTTCTCTGAATTTTTAATTGCAGAGTTAAACAAGAGGTATGATCTTAGGCCTAGGCCTAGTCCTGGGAGACCTCAAAAGGAAACTCCAATAATTGAACCACGTACCAAAACTACTAAAGCTCAAAAAACTATTATTCATCCCTTAGATCAGTCAATTGATACTACCCAAACTGGTAAAAACATTTTGACTACATTTAATGTTTAAAAATAATTAGAGAGGGTTAAGATCCCAATTCCACTGTCAAAACTTTCTAAAAACCCTGGTTACAAAACCCAAGTCCCAAAATGGATACAAAATACCTCGGTTGATGCTGAAGGTGATGTCATAAGTCTTCAAGATGAAAAACCAGCAGTAGTTTTTGGCCCTAGTTCAGACATGATAGATGAGATAGTGCCTCCTTTCTATGTAACTCTTAAAACAAATGATTCCATGTTGTATAATCGTATGCTTGATTTAGGAGCATCACACAAACTTATGCCAAAATCTATCATGAACCATTTGAAACTCGACATAACTAGATCCTACCATGACCTGTACACCTTTGATTCTAAAAGGGTGCCCTGTTTGGGATTGATCAAGGATCTAGTGGTTACCCTTGCCCAAATTCCAATGAAAAGTGTAGTACTTGATATTGTTGTCACAGATATCCCTCCCAATTTTGGAATGCTCCTTTCTAGGTCTTGATGTGCCAAATTAGGGGGAACTCTACAAATGTATATGCCATATGCTACTATTCCTGTTTATGGAGAAGAGAAATTAAGATTATATAGAGAGGTAAGATTTGTACATACTGTTTGTAAGATTGACCATCCAAGGAACCATCCAATTTATGCAATAGATCAAGACTTTGGTTGTTTTCAACTCACTTCAAACCAACATAAAAATTAAGTAAAAATTGAAGAGGTAGTTGAAAGTCCTGAACCAAAACAAACTAATATTTGGAAACTATTCTTTGATGGCTCTTGCACGAAAGATGGGGCAGGAGTTGGAGTAGTTTTAATTTCACCTAAAAAAGAAAATATAACTCAATCATGTACATTAGACTTCGAAATTACAAATAATGTGGCTGAATATGAAGCTTTCCTTTAGGATTGCAATTAGCCAAAAGCTTGAAAGTTCAAAATTTAAGTGTTTTTACTGATTCAGAACTTATTGTTAAACAAGTAAGAAATGTTTGCCAAACCAAGCACCCTAGACTTAGGTCCTACTGAAATGAAGTATGGGATTCTATTGAAAAATTCTTTGATGCTTTTAATTTGACTCATATTCCCAAAGATCAGAATATTCATGCAGATGCCTTAGTTGTCTGTGTTAGCTCTTTTAAAATTCCTGATCATATTGATGTACTTTATCATATACAAGTCAAATATAGGCCATCTATCCCAAATAATCTGAAACATTGGCAAATATTCGAAGATGATGAACAATTGAAATCATTTCTATAGGTAATAGATGATTTTTCATTTCTACAAATTGATGAAGATAGAACTGAAATAAATGAAAATGCAGATGGAAATGATACTTCAGACTTTAAAACCCAAATTGCTATTCATGACATTATTCAATTATCTAATAATTTTATTTCAAAAGGACTCATTCCTTTAGAAAAATTGTTTGATCAAAATGATGTCCTCCAAAACCCTCAATCCATTTCTTCAGAAGATGACATAGAAGATATTAACATTGGAAATGATGAAGATATCAAAAACATCAAAATATGTGCATCTCTAGACCCTGAGATCAAAGCTCAATATCTTAAGTTACTGCAAAATTATAAGGATGTTTTTGCTTGGACATATGTTGATCTAAAGACCTGTGATACTTCATTAATACAACATAATATTCCTTTGAAGCCAGAAGCAAAACCTTATTAACAAAAACTTAGAAGGATAAATCCATCCCTTCTACCAACTGTAGAAAGGGAGATTAAGAAAATGCTAGATGCTCCAATCATCCTCCCTCTTAAATATTCTAATTGGGTTGCAAATCTAGTTCCTGTTAGAAAGAAAAATGGAGAAATAAGACTCCGGGTGGATTTTAGAAATTTGAACAAGGCATCATTAAAAGATAATTATCCTTTGCCCAAAATGGATCAGTTACTTCAAATGGTCTCAAAAGCAAAAAGACTTTCTATGCTTGATGGTTTTTCAGGTTAGATTCAGGTGAATGTTGATACAGCAGACAGAGAGAAGACAGCATTTACTACACCTTGGGGTACATTCATGTACACTAGGATGCCATTTGACTTAACCAATGTTGGAGCAACATTTCAAAGAGCTATGGACATAGATTTTGTGGGTCAAGTTTTTGACAGGTGTAGAAAATTTGGAATATCATTGAACCCTAAGAAGTCCTTGTTTGTTGTCAAAGAAGGAAAACTATTGGACCATATAATTTCAAAGGAGGGAGTAATAATTGATGTTGAAAAATGGCAACAAGAAATGCTAAAAATAGCACTACTAAAATTAGCAGTTTGGGTACCAATGCTGGATTGAGCAATAGGGAAGGAAAAATGGAAGTGCTAAAAATATCATTCTATTTTTAGCAGTTTAGGATGGATTCCTATTTTAGTCAGTCCCTGGACTAAAAATTGGAAGTAAAATTCGAATTGATATTAATAGCAGTTTGGAAATTAATTAATTAATTCATCTTGAGTTAATTAGTTAAGGAAAATCAAACTTGAAGTCTATGTAAGGACATGCAACAGTGTATCTGTTAATTGAGGAATTTATCCATCAGTTAAAAAGATAAGGATGAGTTCTATATTGAGTAGTAATTAGTTGGCTCAGTTAACTGAGTCAAGTCCAGTTATATTTGATTTAAACAGTTTGTTGAAATTAAGTAAGTTCAGTTAGTTAATGCATGCTAGCATATAACTGTTGTTCTTCAAATAACTGAATATTCTCTCATGAATAACTCATGCATGTCAGTTCAGATAGAGACCCAATTGAGATCAGAGAAGGGACTGTATACTATCAGTTGGATGAATATTTTTCCTATAAAAGAAGCTCATCCATGATGAGGATTTATCTCCTTCAGGACTACGTAGTTGGATCAGAGGTTAGTGAGTGTGTGAAGAGACCAATTCACACAAGTGGCTGCACTAGACCCCAATCTGAATTGCACAAAGGAAATAGGAGGCTTGGAGGGCTTGAGGAAGATGTATTCTATGTCTGTTGAGTCTGTGAGTAGTATTGTTTGAGTGCAGAGAGATCAGAATAGCTTGAGAGTTAATTCCTTTTGTAACTTGAACAAGATTTTCACTTGTATGATAATACAGAGTTGGGGTTTTAGGTTGGTGCTTTCTCAGTGATATATCTTCTATGTTATGGTTGATTACTTCTCGATCTTAGTTATATCTATTCATGCTTGGTGTTGCTCATGTTCGATTAAGCTTCTACTAAATTGTTTGTAGAAGTAGATCAAGTGTTTTGCTTTAGTACATTGTGTTACCAGGTGATCTATAGTGGGAATTTCTACAATTGAACCCAAAAGAGTATCTGCCATTGAAACATTGACCTTACCTAAAAACAAGAAGGAGATTCAAGATTTTCTAGGCAAGATTAATTTTCTAAGGAGATTTATTCCAAATTATGCAGAGATTGTAAAAGGTATAACGGACATGCTCTGAAAGGACCATGAATTCAAATGGACTGCCTCTTTTATGCATGCATTTGAACAAATAAAAAAGGCTATCTCTAAAGCTCCCACCTTAGCTAGTCCTGGTTATATTAAGCCATTTAGTATTTTCTCTTTTTCCTTTGAAACAACCCTTGTTATCGCTCTATTACAAAAAAATGAAGATTCCCGTGACCAACCCATAGCCTTTTTCAGCAAGGTTATGAGAGATGTTGAGCTTAAGTATGACATCATTGAGAAACAAGCCTATGCCTTCATTCAAGCCCTGAAATCATTCAAGATGTATGTCTTACATTCACCTATTACTGCTTATGTCCCTAATAGTGCTATGAAAATTGTCTTAACCCAACTAGACACTAATGGGAAAAGAGGTATATGGATCACTCAAATTCTGGAGTTTGATTAAACTATCAAGACTACCAAGCTAGTAAAAGGTCAAGGATTAGCCAAGCTTCTAGTTGAATCCAACTGCAAAGTACTTGGAATCAATTATGTTTTAGAAATACAAGGGAATAATACACAAGAACCTTCTATCCTTGCAAAAGGGGAGAATCCACAAGAACCTTCCCTTCATCCTAAAGAAAAGAACCCACAAGAACCTCTACCTTCAGAACAAATCAGCCTTGTACACATTGATGAAAAATTCTTTTTGTCAAACTGGTATCAAGATATTGTAAATTTCTTGATCCATTTTGAGTGTCCCGTATCGTTCTCCAAAACCCAGTGTAAAACCCTTAAGTTAAAATCAGTCAAGTACTGCATTATAAATGCAAATTTATATTGGAAAGATCCACTGAATATTTTGTTATTATGTTTAACAAAATCAGAAACTGAAGGAATCATTGATCAGTTTCATACAGGATTTTGTGGGGCACATTATGCTTGGAGAGCAATAGCATACAAGATTCTGAGGGGGGGGTTTTATTGGCCCACATTGTTCTTACAAGTAGGGGAAAAGGTCAAAAGTTGTGTTCCTTGTCAAATGTTTGTTGGTAAACAAAAATTAGCGGCTCTTCCACTCGTTCCATCAATAGTTTCAGCACCTTTTTCTCAATGGGGATTAGATTTTGTTGGAGAAATTCACCCCACTTCAAGTAATCAGCATATATGGATCCTCGCTGTAACATACTACTTTACTAAATGGGTGGAAGCAATTCCAGTTAGAAAAGCTACTGATTCAGTAGTAATTAAGTTTATTGAGGAGAATATCTTATTTAGATTTGGTTGCCCAACTCAAATTATCACTGATAATGCAGCAGCTTTTTCTAGTGTTAAAATGATTGACTTTTGCCAGAAATATCAGATTTTGTCACATCATTCAACTCCATATCACACTCAAAGTAATGGCCTTGTAGAGTCATCAAACAAAAGTCTGGTAAAGGTAATCAAAAAGACCCTAGCTGATCATAAAAAGAGTTGGGATTCACATTTGATTTATGCAGTATGGGCAAATAGAATTACTCCAAAGAGATCAACTGGAAAATCTCCATTTCAATTAGTCTATGGGAAAGATGCAATCTTCCCTACCAATTTGGCCTTCCCTGTTTTAAAATTCCTGCAGGATTCAACAGATGAACTTGATGATTTTTCAAGAAGAATAAATCAAATTATTGAACTTAATGAAAACAGAGATGAAGTTCAACACAAATTGAAGAAATATCATAATAAGATGAAGGCCTTGTTTGAGAGAAGAGCTATGGAAAGGGACTTTAAGGAAGGTGATCTAGTTCTAAGATGGGATGCCAGGAGAGAAGATAAAGGAAAGCATGGAAAATTTGACAATCTATGGTTTGGACCTTTAGAAATTGCTGAAGTGAAGGGTAACAACACTTTTGTGTTGCAGAATCTTGAGGGGCTATATTCCACTTATCCTATAAATGGAAGGTTTCTCAAACATTACATTCAGTACTAAGAAGTTGAAATAGTTTTCATTGTAAATACTCTAGTTTTCTTTTACTTTTCAAGATGTCAGTGTAATTTTTTACAGCAAGGACTCCATAGCCCAAGGAAAAGGCACATGGATCTGCAGGTTATTTGCATTTTATAGGAGAAAGCAGTCCCCAGATGGAGCTAATGTTGTAACATTTTTGGGTTTTGATAAGATAGAATAAATTAATTTTAAAAAAAAATGAAAAAATGTTAAGTTAGGACATGGACATAACAATTTTGAATAAAATGTTTTTGAAAATATATTGATGATGATGTCCATATCAAAAAAAATGTTATGTTAGATGTCTTAAAAAAATCAATACAAAAAGAAAATGTTAGGTTAGATGTCCTAAAAAAATCAAGACAAAAAGAAAATGTTATGTTAGAAAGCAAAGAAAACAAATAAACTCTGAAAATGAGCAAATCTAAATGCCATACTATTTTATGCAGCTTGTCATAAATGCCACAACCCATGACAGTCAAATACTTTAACCTTGACCACTTCATGCTTTAAATTTGATGTTATAATTAGAGAATAAAGATCTGGCCAAACTGTTTAATCTTGGCAGATCAGTAGTTAGGTAGAGAATAATAAGGTGCTCATCAGTTTAATCTGAGTCCTTTGATGTTATAAGGTTAGAATTAGATAGTTTTATTTTTAAAAATAAAAAGAAAGGAAATGGATTTGCTAGCTTAAATGCACCCATTAAGTGAAGAAAAAATGATAGGATAAGCAAAGGGTAAGTAGAAGAAAGATTGTAGAAGTATGATGATTGATTGGACAAAATGTACATTTATCATGTTTTACCATATGTTTATATGTCCATGAGGCAGTTACGCAAAGCAAATGACGGTCTACAAGATCAATTAATTAACTTCCCTCATCCCCATTCATCTCTATATTTACTAATTTCCCCTTCCCACCTTCATATAGTTCATATTTATTCATTTTCCATAATAAAAAAAACCCCTTTTCCTAAGGTTAAAATCTTTTTTTCCTAGGAAAAGTGAAAACCCCATGTTAAATCCCCTTTTACCCAAAAACCCACAAAAAGATGTTTATCCTAAGTATTGATGTATATATGTGAAAAGCAAATAACTCATGAAAAAAAACATTATACTTAGTGTACTTCCCCTTTCCACTCATGTTTCATATTAATGCTAACTTATAGTATTAAACCCCTAAAAGTCCCCTTTCCCGTATGTTATTAACTCCCTTTAGTAAATATCGTGAAACCATAAGTTTTATTATAAAACTATGTATTCCATAACACATCACATATTGGCGGATCACAAACTTTTCAACATGCATGCACTCTCCTCCGCATTGCGATATGTGATGCGCGATAGACCCGAACCCGACGCAAACATATTTCAATATTCATTGCCCATTGCGCATCAGCTTCTCATCGCAAGTCCCAACTGAAGCATGCACCATCTTCCATTGTTATCTCTTATATGTGATGGGAACCCAGACCCAATCGTAATATTATCCATGATTTATTTTCCACATCGTGTCCGGCCCCTATCGCATTCCTTTGCGATGGGCCTTCCTTCGCTAACCTGCAATTGCAATATTGTTATAGAAATTTTTGGGCACTTCAACCCCAATCATAAATGTCCATAAACTGAGGGCTCCTAAGTCCCTAAAAGTGTTGCTTCACTACCTAAAGGAACAAGGTCAGCTGATTACATAATCTCCTAGAAGTTCTCCACTGAAAACTGCTCATAAATGGTCAAAACTGGACCATACTGAAAGCTCAGTGCAGAGGGTGCAATGCATATCACCTTCCCAGTGTACAGGGTGCGATGCATACTGAATTTCTCCTCTGTAGGGTGCGACGGGCGGGAATGGACAAATGGCACGGACAAAAATGAGAGGTGGAAGATCATGGAATCTTCCAGAAGCTTCCCCTATGACACTTGCCTCTCTATTTTCGACCAGGGATGAGTAAGAGATCATCATTCTCCAAGTGGAAGTAGGAACTATCAGAGAGAGGACACTAATCATGATCCCAGAAGATGACTCACCTCTTTGTAATCATCTATATATGGATCCCTCATCACAGAGATCCGGAGGCTGGAATTTTGTATCTTATAGAGAAGTGTTGTTGGTTTTCTGGTGTACATTCATAGTGTTGGGTGATATAAGCTTTGCTTGAGGTGAAGAAGGGCTTCCTAGCTGGAGGATGATGCTGGGTCAGAGCACATGGTTGTAATCTTCTTGCTACTTTTCATCTTAATAAAGCAATTCTTGTTTCCTTCCATATTCTTGTGTACTTTTTTATATATGCATGTATATGGTTAATACACATTTGATCCTGTATTATTTATGAATTTAGATCCTTGTTTCTTGGATAGTAGTATGTTTTTGTGATTCTACAGGTTCTTTTGAAGCTGGGCAGACAAAGAAGAAGCGGCGAAGCTCTATCAAGGAGGAGAGGAAATCAAACGCAAGACTCAGGTTGGTCTTCTTGTTTCTCCTCTCGTCTATTTTCATAAAAGGAAACAACAGTAGACTTTGATTGTTTGTTTCTAAGATAGCCACCCATCTTAGTGGGAGTAGCAGCATCTGAGTGGACACTATTCCCGGATAACAAAATGATGAATCCACTGGGGAGTGACTAGATTACTTTTTAGCCTATCTATCCTTTTTTCTTTTATAAACTTACATAAGGAGCCTGAAGTCAAGCAAACTGGCCTTCGAATTGCATTTTTTATACAAATGCAAAGTAGATCAATGCTGCTTCAGTTTATCTCCGTGTTTTTTTTTATGAATTAAACATAAGATCTGCAAGCAATCTAATTGCCCTAAGTGGTGGCTCTAGTAACCTCTTAGATCACCCCTATGTTTTACATACACTGACCTTTACTTATTTGGCGTAAACACCTGAACTAGATTGCAAACTGTGAGTGAAATCCTGTTCAAAGTCTCGCACTGCTATCATCGCACCCTACCTTCAAGGCAGTCTTTATGCATCCACTTCCCGAGTGCAGTAGGTGCACTGCATACTGAGTTCACTGTGTAACAGGTGCAATGTGTTAACACTCAGGTTGTTCCCTTTGACTCCTAAGGGAATACGGCCGAGGTAACCACAAACCAAGCTTTGGACTGCAGGTCCTTGCCTACCAGCAGTCAGAGAGGGCTCTCTCTTTGGGATTTAGCTTTGTCTAAGAGATGATTTTAGGCTAGATATGATGCAAATGGGTTTTAATTTAGTTTGGTGGGTGGTGATCTCAGACAGAACTAGGATGCAAGTGTATAATTGTTTTTTCCATTGGGCAATGGAGTCACTGCAAGTGTAAATACTGAAAGAGTTTCTTGGTGAAAAGGTAGTACCACAAAGCAGGATAGGCAGGCTAGGAACAACTTTAAAATCTGGTAATGATGGAATGAAGTCAGGGAATGAAAGGAAATCAAGAATCTCTCACTATACTGACAGAGGGAAAATGGATGAATATTGTGCAGGAGCAATTAAGAATTCCTAAATAGTATTCAAAATGAGAGAACTAGTGCAAATATGAGCAATTAAGAATTCATATTCATGACTAATCCTGAAGAAAACATAATTAACAGCAGAGACTGAACATGGGGTGCATTCAAGAAAATCCTATGCTATTCTTCTTCTCTGTTATTAAGATCATGAAACATACATGGAATTAACAAATATAAAGAATACAAACAAAGTTTAGTATAACTTATTGTTCCTTAGCATGACACGGGAATTCTATAGCAAGTCCCAGAACATCCAATCCACCTTCAGATCATTCAGATACAGTGAACTTCAACATCCATTTGTATTAACACAGTCTGATATCTTACAGCGCAATTCAGAAAGAGGAAATCATCAACCATTCCACCAACCCTTATTACATTGTTCAAGGCTGTATTTATAGGCAAAATATCTACAAAAATAGATCTGATAGAAGATCTGAGGAAATAACTGCACTTAACCTAACTTCTCTTGCAAGTAATGTAAAAAATATCTATCTAATGTTGCGTTGGGGGCAAATGCTTCAAAAATGAGGCTATGTGGCATCCTTTGTTAGCTCTATTGTCCAATCTACAATAAATGTGCCTTTAATCTCTTATCTACACCTCTTAGTCAGTTCTACTGCTCTTAGGTGGCTCTGATTCTTATTAAATCTGATATGAATTGGCTTTAATGGCCTTTAACTCTATTCTGATACTCTTTAACTGGTCAATTCGCTCCTTTCTATTTCTTTCGGGAAAAAATAACTGCTGCAAACCATGCGCTGGACTGAGGCTTTCCATTTTGGCCATTTTTTTCTTAGCGATGCGCGATTAGCGCTAAGCGCTAATCGTGCATCAAAAATTGCCCTTGATTTTAATTCCGGGCTTCCTAAGCAGCGATTTCGCCTTTCACACTTTTTTTTCGATGGTGATGTCAGCCTAATGTTAGCGGTGGGACCCAGTACGACGGATGAAGTCAGCGGGGTGACGTGGCGGGGTGACATGGATGATGACATCATCATGACACAGTGGTAAGGTGATGACGTTAGCGGGTGACATGGCGCAGGTACAGCACAGTGGCAGGCAACGTGGCGACATCGTCATGCGGTGACGTAGGCAAGCAAGGAGGGCGGTAAGCGGTTTGCGTTGGACCACTTTTGGTACGGGAGTGGTATGTGTCAGGGGCGGCCCGATGCAATAGGAGGCTGATAGCTGTCCCGGTGTATGATGGTGAAACTGTCGACCATCACATACTATTGTACCACTATGAAGGGGCACCAGATATTCATTAGGGCCGTCGGATCTGGGAGGGCCGATCCTATGGTGGACGGGCGGGCAACATGATCGGGGTTTAGTGGAAAAGCGCGCCCAATAATCGTTAATTATTTGCGGCTTCGGGTGGTTAAAACCTTAGGTTATGGGTGTAATATGCGCTCGGGATTTGGTTATTTTATCAATCAAATATTAATAAAACCCCAATAAAATGTGCATGGAGGGTGGTTTGAACATAGTTATTTATTTAACAGGGTGTTAAATAAATCCTAAGGGAAATGAACGTGGAGGGGTTAACAATGGGTCCCAAGTGGACCTAAGGTTTCCTGACTTTTAGTACTTGGCTATAGATGCCATGGGGAGGAATATTTAGTGTTTTTTGGGGTTTTTGTATAGTTTCTTGTAGAATAGGGGTAGGGGAAATGATTTAGGGAGCTAGATAATAGGGTTAGATGTTAATATGAGGTCTTTGGAATGCAAAGGAGGGGATGCATGCTAAGTTTACAGAATGGAAACTTAAGCATAGGGAAATGAATGGATTGTGTAAAGATTAATTTTACACAAGAAATGTGGCTTCTTTTCACTAAGTCAACTCAGATGTCAACTTGATTTTTAACAAGGATGGAGTGAAAATGGGCTTTTTGGGAAGATCCCAAGGTCCTTGAGGGGATGTTAGTGAATGATTTCTGAGGAAATGAAGGGGGAGTTAGAGATGCCTTGCTTGATCTAATCAAAATGAAAAAGTGCCTCAAAACTGTGATCTGGATAAATATAACACTTGAAAACATGAAATGGATCACATAGCTTGATTTTTGCAACCACAAAACTACTTACCTAGCCTACTTTACCTAGCATTTTTTCTTCTTTTGGTTTGGGTGCACTTAAACTAGCAAACCCAGCTTTTCAACTTTTTTCTTTTTTTACTGGCCTCCTATCTACATCTATACTTATTTCATCTAGGGGCTCAGATTAGGCTATTGAGCAACCTTGCTTCTATACCTATCTAAGAATCTACCAAGATTAAGCTGTTTGGACAGATAATGATTCTCTATATTCTACAACAGGAAATTGAAACCTAGGGAGACCAAGATTAAGTTGTTTGGACCTCCCTTTAACTGAAAATTCTTAAAAAATGGAATAACTCATCAAAATTGGAATACAACAGAGGCACTTTAGACTGGCACACTCTCATGGACACTTCTTTGGCCTCAGTAACAAATATGGAACATTGCAGCATGCAAAGTATGACATATTTGGTATGTAGAAATGTCGATCATGAAAGATGAATATCTGCTATGAGCAGGAGGCTAACACTGGCTCCACTTGGGGATGGCTTTTCCTTGCAAAAAGTCAAGAGCAGCAGGTCAAAATGCCTTAATCTTTAGTTGTTGTTGTACTCTAAAAACTTCGCTTTGCTGGCTGCTTTATTTATGAACATGACATCAGACTTGAAGAGCTTAGGGCCTTCACTCTAGGCTTCAACTGCAGCAAGCTTGCTATCCAAATAGAAAACTGAAATCCTACCTACCTACTCTAATCAACACTTACTTTGTTGTTGGGTGAAATCAAATAGCCAGTGCAGCCATTTAAGCATTATAAACATCAGTGAGCTTTGCTGTTTGTGCTTGCTGGTGGTAAAAATGGAGATCTTGCCATCAGATATAACTTTGTTAACTTTTGAGAAGATCATAAAACTGCTGACCTTCTTTGCTGAAACCATAAACTGTACAAAAGGGTCCCGTAACATATATATAAAATTGCTGGGCTGAATTGAAGAACTGTACAAAAGTTTGGGATCACTATCGTGCCTTGGAAATTGGATATCATCAACATTTTGATATTGAGGCACATAGCCTCCTAATGGAGAAGAGCACTTCTTTACTTCATCATACACCCTGTCAGCACATGAATCATATAAAAGATGAACTGATATTTGCAATTTATTATAAACAGGCTCATATGGCCCTTGACTGATCTGCACAGGCTGCTCCTCTTCTTTTTCAAAAAACTCAGATGGCTGAAAACAAAGAGGCAGGGGATCCACTTGGATCACTTGGTCACGAACAGCCGCTTTCGAATCTTCCTCAATTTGATATTCGATGGCTCTTTGGGGCTGCAAAACTAGAGGCAATATATTTTGAACAATGATTTGGGCTTCCTCCAGATGATCAATATCAACATTTGCTGATACTTGCTTATTAACTGCATGATAGTTCTCCTTAATAAATTGAAAAGAATCAACACAGAAAGGTAAAGTTCCTTTGCTAAAATCAAGATTTTCTACGCTTTCCTCCTTTACTTCATAGCTGAGATAGGCACATTGATCATTGATTTTAGGCTGCTGATCCTGAACTATGCTTTCTACCAAAATAGGCTCTGACTCCTCTGCAAGGCTGATTTGGTCATTAGGTTCATAATCATCATCATACTCATCATATTTTGGCAAGCAGTTGAAAGAAGAGAAGCTGTTATATTCATATAGTATATCAGGAGATTGTTCCTTCACATCTGGCTGTATGAATATGTCATCTGTTTTGTGGCAGGTTTGTTCATGAATAACATTACTTTTCTCTTGCAAAATATATGTGTTCTTGCGCTCTAAGCATTCAACTTTCATTGTGATCATTTCCTTTGACTTTTATAACAAACCATGAAGTTTTTCTTCTTGCTCTGCTTTGCGCCATTCCTGTCTCATCTTCAGATTTTCCTCCATGTCCACAGCTATGTCCTGCATCTGTTTCAAAGTGGATAGGCATATTTCTCTCAAACGGAACTCAATTTCCGCATCAAAAGCTCTTGGATAATACAATAGAGCTAAATCAGGGGGAGGTCTAATATTCAAAGGCATAGAATGATAAACTTGATTGAATCGATCAAAAAATTGTTGAACAAATTCATTTGGACATCTTTCTAACTGATTATATTCTTCAATGAGCAAGAGGAAATTAAGTTTGATCATCCATCTATCAAGGAAGAGCTTGGAAAACTGTTGAAGATTAGAGATGCTAGCCTCAGGTAATGCTTTAAACCAAGTCCTAACTTCGCTTTGCAAGGAAAGGGCAAACAACCTGATACTAACATCCTCGTCCTCCACTTCAAATATATTAAGATAGTCTTCAAAGGCTTGGATATGCTTTTGCGCAGTAATACCATTCTCTCCATCAAATCTTGGGAGATACTCAGGATGATTTTTGGGCAGAGGATTAAGCACGGGAGGCAAAACAAGAGGCTTATATTTGTCAGGAACCTTACGAGGCACGGCATTATGTATAGGGATTGGCTGAATGGGCTCGATATGAACAAGGCTAGAATGATTGGCTTTGACATTTGTTTCCTCCTTGGCTATATGATGATTTTTAGCAGCATTTAAAGGCTGTTGTTCTAATGTGCAAGGAGGATTTTCAACAACATTTTCAAAAGGCAAATCATAAAAATATAATTTAAAATCGTTTTTAAAATACAATATACACAACAAAGTTTTATGGAAGAGAAAGAACATGACTTCTTGGATAATAATCCAGGTCTAAAGCCTAATATGCTCGTATATTTCTCTTGGGTTCATTTCTCCAGCGGAGTCTTTATTATGAGGATTATGTGGAGTCGCCAGGTGGATAAATCAACTTTGAAGGGTTTGATCTCTGTCCACCAACACAGATCTGAGCTAATATGTGAAGAAGATCTGAAGAAAGGGGAATTTTCTTCAGGAAACAAAATATTTTGAGTTTTTTGAGATTTTTTGTTTTTTGGGATTTTTCAAGAGACTTTTTCTAGAGGCAAACTGATCAAAAATGGCGACTCCACTGGGGAACTGAATCGTTTTATTCATCACTGTATTCTCTATATTTGTTAATTCCATGTATGTTTCATGATCTTAATAACAAGTTATAAGAATAGAAATAGTAAGGAACAATAAGTTATACTAAATCGTGTTTTGTATTCTCTATATTTGTTAATTCCATGTATGTTTCATGATCTTAATAACATGATGGTTAGGGAGGGTTAACTTTACCCTTCGACTGTGGATTTTTCTCACTGTTTTCAGTCCTATTCAAGAGTTTTGCTGTCTGTAGTCAGTGTACTTCTATGAAAACCCCCTTCTCTTGCATTATTCCACCTCCTTAGTGCAAAGAACTATAAATGTTTTTATGTATTGTGCGTCATTTTTAGTTCTCTTTTGCACAAAAATAGCATAGTCAAACTGTCGTCTCTAGATCTGAAAGTGTTGTAGCTGTCGTTTTCAGTTTTAGGAAGCAATCCTATTGTTCTTGATAGTCGATTATACAATTACCATTGCATAGGATTTGAATTATTAGTTTTAAAGTGTCAAAAAACAATTTCCATTTCAAAATCGCAAAGTGTCTCTCTTGCTTTCAATTCATTTTGAAAAAGAATTTTGTTGAGTACTGTCACTTTAAAAGTAATTCAATTTTGCACATTTCTTTCTTAACGTCATTCACACATGAAGAAGGCTGAAAACAAATACATGCATGTGCATTTGTATTTTGATTGCTTGGCTTGATTTAGGACTATGCATTTAGCGTGTGCTCTGTGCTCTGTGAAGAAAAGATTCTTGACTTTCTTCCCTTTAGTAGCTAGGATTTTCATTACTGAAAGAAGATCAAACGTTTGTTTATCATCTTAGACTGCATTTTAGGAATTATATACACGTCACGTGATGAACCTGAAAGGAAAATTGTTAAGCAAGATCAACTTAAAATAAATTCAATGAATCTAACAACGCTTTGGAACTTAACGCACAACATCTAGAGGTCTAGGCTAGAGACGTATTCTGACGTCGTAAAACCTGGTAACTGTTGCTTTCAGTGTTGGTTGGGTGATTCCTCCACTCTGAGACGACACGTGCTAGTATAGACTTATGCTCCCACGTAACATCGAGTATATATTGGGAGACCACAATAGGCTGCATCCTTTATCCTTAGGAAGCTGTGTATGTCGCCCTATTGATCGCAATGCACCGAACACAGCATTCGGGAAGATTGATTGCCGTACCGTAAAAAGTATTCTGCAGTTTTTCGATTGGTTTGTTAATCATATTTGCCTAGATCTCCATAGAAGTCCATTTTGCTCCTTTTCAGACTCCTTAAAGGAAAAGGTCCTCTGAGCACTTGTCACTTCAGGCTCAATAAAAATCGAAGGTGACTAGAGTCATCTTTTGTTTTTTCTCGACTCTTTAAAATTGAAAAAACAAGTTGTATCCAAGCGTCTAAAAATTTATTTTAATTGGAATAACGTCACAAATTCCCCCCCGTTGATCTTCAGGTTGAGAAAATGGAGTCTACCAACCAAGGATTTCCCCTTGGAGGAAATCCTAGTCCCTTCTCCTCTTACGGAGATGTTGGTCCACCCCATATGGCTACTTTGTCACTTCTAGGATTGACAATTGGTTTGCCTGTCTGGCTCTTCTCTACCTTTGTTGATCAGAATCCTGTAATTCCCGAATAGTCTAATCAGCAACTAGACGACACTAGAATTGCCTCCCAACCCTCTACTTCGTCTGATTCTCCCTTTCCTCCTTCCTCTTCGCTTGATAAAGCTGATAAAGCTAAAATTCAAGTAACTGAGAAGAAGAAGAAGTAGAAAGAGAAAAAGGAGAAGAAGAAAAAGGAACCAAAATCAAAAGGGACCGACCAAGTGTCGTCTAGCAAAAATCCTCACACCGCATGGTCGAAACCTAAATCTCCTTGTGTCATTTGCAATGGAGACCACTATCACCGAGATTGTCCCTGCATCCCTCGGATCTTAAGGGACTGGTCTCCTCGTTTGCACAATCCAGTAGCGTCAACCTCTGGCGATCATGTTGAATGCTCACAATCAACCTGTGAAAGTGAAGCACATGGACAAAGAAGGAATCCTAAACTTCCTTGTAAGTTGTGTGAAGGCAGTCACGCCGTCCACCATTGTCCCTTCCTTGATGAGGCTAAAAGAGTTTTGGATGATCGTCCGGTTTCACCGCTACGCCTTCCTCTTGGATATAAAAAACTCTTACCAAGTCCTCCACTGGTTGAAAATCTGGCTGGCCCGTCATTGTGGTCGGCCAAAGCATCTATCATTGAAAATGAACCCTCTAAAACCATACCAGATGAAATTCAAAGGGTTGATATGGCAGTTGACCCGGTCTTGCCTTCAGAGTGTTCATCTTCGAATGATACCATCACTGAAGAGAAAGAGAAAAACACCATTCAAATTCTTTTCATCAACACAGACTCCGATGAACTTGGGGGCAGCCCTCCCATTCCTTTATCGCAGGAAGGGAATTCATCAGAGTCATATCCGGCCATCTATTCGGTCCCACCACCAAGCAACCTAGTCATTTCCTTCGACATGAATCTACTAGGCAGACCCTGCTTACCAGCCAGTGTACCATTCAGAATCATTGTACAAGCTTACTGAATGGTCATGGTTGGTACCATCATTGATGAAGGGGCTTCTGTGAGTATCCTTTCCTCAACTGCTTGGAAAGCACTTGGTTCGCCATCGCTTATGCCTGAAATGAGAAATCTGACAGACTTCGACAAGGGAACCAGTCGACCTTTAGGGATCCTTCCAAATGTGCCCATTACTTTGAGAAGGAAAATTGTTCACATGAACATTATGGTAGTTCAAGGACCTTTAGATTATAATCTACTCCTTGGACGCGACTATATTTATTGAATGGGAGCCATCATCTCCTCACTCTTTAGAGTAATATGTTTTCCACACGAAGGAAAAATGGTCAAGCTCGTAGACCAAATGTCATTCCCCAGTTCACACATCGTAAATAGTCAAATGTCATCCCTAATGGTCTTTTCACGCAAGAAATGTCTCATCGGTCTCCGATTCGTCCACCTGATGAGCGTGAGTGATTCAGGAAGATGTGACTGAAACCCAGGGGGCATGCACCCTGGTTTGTTTCGGCAGGAAAACCTTGGGTATAGAGTGGATTTCCACGAGGGATATATGACTAGTCTGGCGAACCTCTCCTCACAAGAAAATGGGAACAGGCTGGAATAAGATACCTTCGTTAAAGTTATGTGAGTGGAATACGTCTGCGCCATTCACCTTTGTCTGTTTCGATAGACATCGCCGAGGAAGCATTTTATGTGCTACACGGATAGAACTTTCTTGGTAACCTGGAAATTTTTAGCTATGCCTAGGGGCATGCAAACCTTTCCGCATGCAAGCGAAGAGCGAATATTTATTTTTAAAATTTTTGGGACCTCTAACCCTTTAAACCTGTAAGGCTAGTCATTTCCTAACTTTCATAAAGAAAGGATCCGTGGCAAAGCTTGAGAGATGTAAGCCACTTCAAAATAGCATCTCGAATGAGACATTCTTATCATACGACTGGCGAGCAATGTTGTCGCACAGAGTTCAAGCTCGTTAAAAAATAAACCCTCCACGAGCAGTTTTAGTGCATAGTTCAAGCTCATTAAAAAATAAACATAATTCATGAGCAAATGTTTCCCCCAGCGTTTAAGCTCATTAAAAAATGAATCAGTAAATAACCATTGTGAATGCCTTATCGCCAGCTTTTGAGCCTTGGTTGTGTTCTCGCGATCACCTCCACTCTGTTTTTAGCCGATCATTCACCCCCATATGATTGTTTACCCCTTCGAGGAACATCTGCAAAGAGTGATTCTATTAGCCATCCTTGTGACATTGCTGTGATTGGAAAATTCCAAATCTTACCCGGAATCAGCTGCTACCCGAAACCATCACTCGTTTCTCGAAAACGAGTCTTCTTTAAGCTCTTTTCACCTGACTCGTAAAATATGAAAAGATTGCCGACCGATTGGCCTCTCCGACTCGTTAAAGGCATCGAAAGTCCTATCCCTCCTTTAGATTTTAATATTTTTGGACTTGAGGGATTATTACACAAAAAGATCAAGCGCTTGTCTTGTTCAGCTCATTAAAACTATCGAAAATTCATCCCTTTTGTATTATTTTATGCTTTTTCGGGCTTAAGGGATTGTATGATGAAAAAGAATCATTGGAGTCTCCTTTTCGATTCTTTCAGACTCTCTAAAATTGAAAGAGAACGAGTTATTTTTGTCGTTAAAACCGAATAGTGACAAATGTAGGAATTTACAGGGTAAGTTCCTCAGAAAGAACACCAAAAGGACACTGCTCACAAACAGATCACAGATCAATACACCAGTATTTTGACGTGGTTAAAACCTCAGAGAGGGAAACAGTCCACGGCCTGCGCCAACGTGGCTACTACAGGCAATTTATTAATAAAAGAATGAAAATTACATAAGCTTCTCTCATGCACGGTGAACCTACAAATGACCCTCCATGCGCTTTAAATAGAATTCATGGACCAATCGGGTGTCAAGCCACGGATCAAGTGTCGGTAATACCGAGGAGAGAATGAACCGTCGGATCACTACATATCGTGACCGTCGGATTGTAAGTTACAAATGTACATAGGAAAGAAACACACTTTACCTAACTCTATACTAGACCAAGTTATACTTAACTATTCCTATGTGTCGGAATATCCTAACAGTGTGTGCTTACTTGAAAAAGATTTTTCTTTTCCTACAAAACAAAAACCACAAAATCCAACACGGACATACAAAAAAAAAACAAACCTTACGGCTCAAATTTAGCTTTAGCTGGAAACTTAATATTTTCCTCAATGTTTCTGATTTTCCAAGATCACACTAAGGCGCAACGGAAAAGAGCATACGCATGAGAAAAATCCTTCCTTTCTATTTCTGATTTTCCCATATCACTCAGAGTCGCGGGGCAAAGAGCATATGCAAAAATGAAAGGTGTAGATCCGGTAATAAAAAACAAAGAGTTGAATAAACCAAAATAAACAAAGAGATGAATAGCTAGAAAAACAAATAAAGACTGTATACCTCCATACCTTAAAAATGACTTATCTAGGGCTAGCGGAAACCTTTTCATATGAAACGAAAGGGGTTCCTCACAAGAACATATGCTCCTAACACAATAGAGTAGTCCTCTCAGCCTGAAAGCAGTCAGAAACAATAGATCTAGGAAACGACAATCGGATGAAGTTGTATTGGCTTCAGATTTGGATCACCAATGGATGCGACCCTCAAATAGCTCTGATACCATGTAGGAATTTACAGGGTAAGTTCCTCATACAGAACACCAAAGGACATCGCTCATAAACAAATCACAGATCAATACACCTATATTCTTGACGTGGTTAAAACCCTCAAAGAGGGAAACAGTCCATGGCCTAAGCCAACATGGCCACTTCATGCAATTTATTAATAAAAGAATGAAAATTTACATAAGCTTCTCTCATGAACAGTTACCCTACAAATGACCCTCCATGCTATTTAAATAGATATCATGGACCAATCGAGTGTTAAGCCATGGATCAAGTGTCGGTAATATCGAGCAGAGAATGAACCGTCAGATCACTTCATGTCTAGAACATATCGTGACCGTCGGATTGTAAGTTACAAAAGTACATAGTAAAGAAACACACTTTACCTTACTCTACACTAGACCAAGTTATACTTAACTATTTCCTATGTGTCAGAATATCCTAACACTTCCTATACGTAGGAACATTGCCAGGCTCCTTGACTTTCCCATTAGCACCCTCCCCTCCAATTACCTTGGGGTCCCCTTGACAGACAGGCCATTTCCCGAGCAAATTGGGAAGGCCTGATCAACAAGCTTTTAAAAAATAATTTCCAATTGGACCTTAATATCTCTCAATCTGGCCATCCATCTCGTCTTAGTAAAATCTGTTTTACAGGCAATCCCGCTTATTTGTACTCAGCTCTGGCTGCTCCAAAAGTGATCTCCAACAAAATCATCAACTTTCAAAGGAATTTATTATGGAGAGGAGTAGAGGAAAAGATGAAATGGGCTCTTATTGCATGGGAAAAAATTTTCAAGCCCAAAAAAGATGGTGGCCTTGGTCTCAGATACATAAACCTCCTGAGGAAGGCCCTAGGAGCCAAAACTCTATGGAGATGGATTGCAAACCCTAACTCCCCTTGGGAATCCTTTGGAAAGCTAAGTATACCCCTTTTTATAGATCCATTTGGGCACATCACTCCTAGCATTCAGATCAGTAAGATCAGGGCTCATCAAGCCCTAATTCAGTTGCTACATGCCCTAGACAAGTCATCACTTTGAATGCCTCCTTCCCTGAGATTTTCTTGGCTTGAAGCCCTCTAGAAATGCCTCCTTGAGGGACCAGCACAGCCTTGGTTAGGGGTAAGCGGGCTTCAGTGTACGTAGGCCCATGTTAGGGTGCTTTCTGGAGCACTTAGACCCACTTTGACCTGTGCTGGGCGAGATTGAGCGAAATCATCATAGGGTTTTGGGAATATTCTTATCTTCTTGAGCCATCTAGAAGATTACCATACTTATCATCTCTATGAGTTCGAAATTGGATAGGAAATGAGTTAAGTAACCTCCTATCCTCTCATTCCTTCCTCCATGGAAACTAACTCTAAGTTTGGAAAGCCATTCAATACCCTCATTTATGACCAAACCACCATTATTTTCCTATAAATTGAGCACTCATCTAAGTGATCAGGGGCTGGACTTTGGGAATTTGTAAGGAGATACTTTTGGTGTGAGGTTTGAGATTGTAAGAAATTATTATTATGCTGCCAGAGTGTTGTTATTTTGATGTGATGTTGGTTGGAACCCAAGCTGGAAGAGTGACAATGATTCAGAATTCATGGTTGTAATTCTTCCTTCTACTTAATAATTTTTTTTACATATTTTCCCATATTCTTGTCTTTGTGTGTGATGATTATATGTGTAAATGATTTCGATTCCATTTTCTTATAGTAGATAGACCTCTTGCTTTGATTGGTTTTTGTCCTCTGTTTATGATTGCAGGTACTTGTCGAGTGAATTAAGTTCGAGAAGGAGCGATGGGAGCCAAACAAAGGAGACAAAGGGAAAGCGAAAGATAACAAGTAGGTCCCTTGTCTTATTTATCTTCTATAGAAAAAGCTTAAGCACTTTAAATATGTTGTTCTAGGTGTACCTACCCACCTAGGGAAATTGTGTTTCTCCGTAGATGCAAAATTCCACATAACAAATTGGCGACCATACTGGGGAACAATCATTATTCTGGGTAGTTTACCTTCATCCTAGTACACCCTAGTAGACTTTACTTGCTTCCATTTTTCTTGTTTTATCCCTTTTTGAAGTGTTTTTTGGTAAAAATTGTGCTTGCAAGCCCCTAGGATGGCTTCTCTGGCACCAGCGCATGTCTGGTCAAGAGACACCCCTGGCTTGAGGACAGTGCTCTGAAGCATACTGTCTCCCATTCAAGGCTGCATTGATCCTCCTTAGGTCAAAAGTCCCTCCTTTGACTTGATTTTTCCCAAATTTTCTTCTGTTTCTGCTTGTTGAAAGATCATTGATGCTTGTCTCTCTCAATCAATTTGTGTTTCCTTTGCTAGCCCTACTTTGGCCTTGATTGTTTAGTGTTTCTTAAATGATTTCTTTATCACTATCAATTTGTTGTCAAAGTTATTTTATAGTTGATTAATCTTTATTCAAAAGAAAGTGTCATAAAAGTCTTCATTTCTTTCGAAACGGAACTGTCGTAAAGTCTTCATTCTTCCGAAAAGATTGATTGATTGTATGTGCATTAGTTTCCTTTTGTTCATTTCAACATTAAGGGAATTGAAAATAAAAACTTGCATTGTGTGTTGAAAGAGTTTGAGTGTTCTCATAGGAATAGTTTAGAGAAATTGCATTAGATGTGTTCTTTGCTCTTTGATTAAAAGAATCTGATTGCTCTATCCCTACTAGCTAAGTTTTTCATCATTCAAATTGAATGGAAAGAATGCTTATCATATTAATTGCATTTTAGGAATTTCAAATACATCACATGGTGAACCTTGAAAGGAAAATTCTTAATCAAGATCAACTTAAAATTAACATCAATTAACCTAATGGAGCATTGTCACCTAACGCAAAACATTTAGAGGTTCTAGGCTAGAGACATGTTCCGGTGTCGTAAAACATAGCAACTGTCGCTAACTTGTTTGCGATACATTCCGAGTGTGATACCTCATTCCATGTACGTGAGTATATCATATCTCATCCACGTACCTTCGAGTATATAGGGCGGTGTTACAGTACGTAAAGTATAAAGGAATGCTCTCACTGTGCGGTTTCGCATTAGACAACACTAATACGAATTGGGCCTCCACGTAATTTCAGGTATATATGGGAGGACAATGCTAGGTTTCTATCCATTCTTAAGTAACCAAGTCGGTTGCCTTCTACACTATGATACACCGAATACAGCATTCGGGGAGATTGCCTACTCGTACTTCTCAGTTTGTCGGGAGGTATTCTACAATTCACAGTTGCTTGGTAAACCTTTTTCTTAGCTTACCCCTTTCTGTTTATTTCTTTTTTGTAATAAAATCAATCAACAATCGTGGAGGAAGATCAACCCTTACCCCGTCTTTCTTGGAGAGTAGCAAGTAAACTTCCTTTACCACCCGAAGCTACACCTATTTGGTCAAAGCGGTCTCATTTGACTGGATCCATTACTTCACAAACTTCTACTTCTTCATCTGAATTACCAGAAACACCTATACTGGTAAGTACTGTGACCCCATTTACTCCTACAATTACTGGTACATCTATTACTGAAGTGGAATCTCCACAATTACCTGAGGAAACTAGAACTGCATCAAGTGAGACGGTAGCCCAAGTTGTTCAACAACAAGTTGATTCTCAACCTAAAGTTGATCAATAAGAAATTACTTCTGAACCTGAATTTGTTTAACCAAAAGTTAATCCTGAACCTATCACTATTCAATCATAAATTACTTCTGAACCAAAAGTTGTTCAAGAAGCCTAGCCTGAACTTGTTCTTTTATTAGAACATTTGGATCTTGAGGTTGAACAATCAGAAGTTGTCACCTTACGAGAAGAAGATCGACTCGTACATCCTCAGACATCCATAACTATCGTGACCTGCTCTTTATCTCAGGAACAAATACTGGAAATCTATTATGGACCTGATGGTGAAATTCTTCCACCTAGTTTGATTTCGATAGAAGAGGAATCTGAGGTAGAATCACCTAGAACTTCATTCCATTTTGGAAATGAACTTTATTTGTACCCTCATACTCCTCATTTTACTACTCCTTTTTATCTTGATTACTTTCAGACACCCGTTGATTCGTTAGGAAATTTATTTGGACATTTGACTATGGTAGAGTCAACGTCCCAGACACCATTTGTTACAGCTATGGCAGAATCTTCTGTCACAACCTCTTCAATGTTTACTACGACACCTGATTCACACTTGTATGGTGTTCCATCCATCCCAACGGGTTACCAATCTTTATCGGGAACCCACTCAGGTGTTTCTTCTAGCCCTTGGTCTTCACCAAGGTCCTCTACTGGAATTTTATCTAGTTATTCATTAATGGATACAGAATAGTTGGACCCATCAAGTTCATATCAAGCTAGTTCATCTAGTTACCATCCTATCTATCCACTTTACACTGGACTGCCCCAATATGGAGTGCAATATGCACATTCTCCTTATCCTCCATTTTCAGGGGGGGAAACCATATGTCAGTATGCCGTCGTCTTTAGGTCATCTTGGAATAATTGTCTGTCAGTGGTAGCCAACAATGCCCATTCAAACTAGGCTTGTGTATCCATCCAAACCTATGCAATTTGTCTCATCCATACCTACAACGCCTGTTGTTACAGCTTTACCACAATCACAAGCTCAGATTGTTATATCTCAACCAGTGCAAGCTTGCCCTTAAACCTCAAACCCCCAAGTTTCAGGTGTACATATTCAACCTTCTCAGACAGTTTTACAACAACCACTTGTGCCTGGATTCCAACAACCTCAGGCTAGTTTACCTTTTACTAGAATGACTCAGACTTACATTGGTTTAGTGTATTCACAACCTGGTCAAGCTTACATTGGTGGGAAAAAACCATTAAATCATCAACCGTTGTATCAACAACAACAACAGTTGCTTCAACAGCCTTGGCAGCCCCAATATCAACAGAAACAATTCCAGCAATACCAACCTCAACCTGGACTTGGTCAACAAGCCTATGTTGGGTTTGGTCAGCAACAAGTTTATCCAGGTCCTGGTCAGCAAGCCTATGCTGGATTTGGAAAACAGCAAATGTATCCTGGTGCTCAACAACAACCTCGCACCGGATTTGCTCAAAAAACTTACCCTTATCAAGGTTACCAACAGCAGATGTCTTATGTTGGTATGCAAATGCCTATTGCCCAGGCAATTCCATTTACCCTGGATATGCTCAACTTGATCTCAATCGGAAGTTGCCTTTCATTGCGACACTTGAATTACCAAATCTAAACCAGCTTACCAATGACTCAATTATATATGCACCATGGTGGCCACTGATTCCTCATAAATTACCTTTCGATATTCTAAAATTCAATGGAAACCCTGGAGAAGACCTGTCTAACCATGTCATGAATTTTCATTTATGGTTTTCATCAAACTCCTTGAATGATGATTCAGTTAGACTACGTCTTTTCCAGACAACGCTTACTGGTCCGGCTGCAAAGTGGTACATTGAGGTACCACGAGCTTCTTTTGATAACTTCATTACCTTAGCTACCATGTTTTTAACCCACTTCGAGTTACCCATATGATATGAAACTAGAATAGAACTGTTAACCAACTTTAAATAGACTACTAATACTCATATCTCTGATCATATTAATGAGTGGCATCATCGTCGTCAAATGGTTAAAAATTATGCTCCTATTTAGCTCTTAGTTGGCTGTTTTATAAAATCCTTGCTACCATCTATCACTGAGGATGTGGTAAAAGGTGGAGTTGTCACTGAAGAGCAAGTAATTGCTCATGCCCAATATTTTCACTTGATTTATACACAGTCTGGCATGCTCTATGACAATATCCTGAATGCACCCCGACCAGCTTTCACTATTCCTCCACCACCATTGAGTAAGGAATATCATGCTAGTGATGGTGTGATTGGTTCTTTGAGCACACAAACAACAGGTAGACCATCTGGTCAAACACTTGCCATTTCCAATCAAACTACAAATGCACCTAATAACACTCTTGCTCCTGAAATCAATGTCATGTCATCTGACAAAGGCAAGAATGAAAAGCAACCAGGAAGCAAGAAGAAGGGGAAAAATAAGAAGAAACAAAATAATTCCCCTCAAGAGAAATCATCTAATTCCTCTCCTTCGGCTAGGAAACCTTGTTACCCATATTTGATCTGTAACGATGAGCATTTTATGCGAGATTGTCCTCACCGCTCCAAAGTCTCAAAGATTCTGAAGACTTCTAATACATCCACAGTATTTACTTATCCTTTTCCAAAATCGGAGACAAATGTAGTTGCTACAGACCATGCTTCCACTTCCCAAGTGCTTATGCTCTCCGCCTCTAAGCCTAAAATTGAAGTTTTGGTGTCAAAACGAAGTAAATATTATGGAAATTAATCATCATCATCGAATAACTAGGTTGATCAACCTAATTCTTCGACTTCGACTTTGTCTGATCCTATTCCACCACCTATTGCACCTGAGTTAACAATAAAACAACCTAAGGGAGTTGTACATAAATCAACATTTAACCCTCGAGCTCGAGCTGCACAGAACTATGACATAGTAGAATATTTGGCTCAGTCACATTTTGCTATGTCGACGCTCGAGGTGCTTCAAAATCTTCAAAATTGTCCCTCCCAAAAGCAAGCTTTGTTGTCAGCAATTGGTGGAATCGATCCAACTGATTCCAATCTTGTGGTTTTCAACCATGCGAGTTATACGCCATAGTTAATAGTGCAATTAGCATTCCTGATTCACGTAAATGCCTTGAATAAACTTATTCACCGAACCATTATTGATGAGGGGGAATATACTTGTATTATGTCTATGAATTGTTGGAAAACACTTGGCTCACCGCCTTTTTCACGTTCACCAACAACATTAAAATCTTTTGATGGTGCACATATACGCCTTATGGAATATTGAGTAATCTACAAATCGAACTAGGAGGAAAAATAGTAACTGTTGAAGTTGAGGTTGTTGACGGACCCCTTGACTACAATATTTTGCTAGGAAGACCATGGGTTTATGTTATGGCTGTTGTGTTTTCAACTTACTTTCGTACGATTGCATTCCCTCATAAGGTTGGAATCACAGTTATCGACCAACTCGCCTTCTTCACCTCTAGTTCACAGGCTACTGGAAGCATTCCATTAGTACACAAACCCCCGTTATCTCTTCAAAACATTGGTGTAGGTCTCTTCAAGGTTCCTTCCCTAATGGGTACTTTTTCACTACCGTCTCCATCAAACTTGGCGGAAGTGGTAAAAGTTGAGACTTGCAACATGATATCTTCCACTTCATCTAACTTAAGGAAGATTACCAATAGTTCTAAAGTTGATAGTGATAATGAAATCATGTCGCTAAGCCCTATTGAGCTTGCATAGAAATCAATCATTTTGGCTTGTGCGGTGAACCCAAATCCATCTTCACCAATTGTATGCGTAGATTGTTCATTAGAATATGGTACCTCCTCTGATCCTTTTTCACATATATTTTCTATTGATGAATGAATCATCCAATCAATGATGATGGAAGAATAACCATGGGAAGATTATCGTCATCGTTCCCATCTTCCAGATCACATAGAAGATTATTCAAATGAACTTAATCACCCTTCAATTGTTGATTTCCTTTCGAATTTTGTTTTCATAGATACAGTAGATTCTGAGCAAAAACTGTCAAATATCGAAGAAACAATTTCTATCAATATTTCTACCAAACCTAAGATGTAGAAAACATTCATGTTGGAAAATCTTGTTCTCCATCAGAACTTGATATTTACCATGCTTTCTTTTGTGAATTCCGAGATATATTTGCATGATCATATGAGGAGATGCTTGGAATTGACTCTAGTATAGTTGAACATGAAATCAAAATGTATCCTGATGTCAAACTAGTGTGACAGTGCCTCCGTCCTGTTCATCCAAAGAAGGCTTCTGCAATTAAAACAAAAGTTGAAAAATTTTTGCATGTTGGTTTCACTTACCCTGTTCCTTTTACTGATTGGGTTTCCAATATTGTTCCTGTCATGAAGAAACAAGGGACAATACGAGTGTGCATCGATTATAGGGATGTTAATCAGGCTTGTCCAAAAAACAATTATCCCACTCCATTTATCGACCATATTATTGATGAATGTGCCGGATGTGAAATATTCTCATTTATGGATGGTTTTTCCGGCTATAATCAGATCAATATCCACCCAGAAGACCAATCCAAAACTGCTTTTATTTGTCCATGGGGCACATTCACTTATAGGAAACTCCCTTTTGGTTTGAAAAATGTAGGGGAAACTTTTCAGAAGGCGATGAATTATGTCTTCCATGACATCAAACATATATTTCAACCATACCTTGACGATTTACCTGCTCATTCACGAAAGCGCATTGATCACCCGCAGCATTTGAGAGCTATATTTTTACAGTGTCGACACTACAAACTACAACCCAATCCACACAAATCTGTGTTTTGTGTTGGTTTTGGTCATTTTCTTGGATTCGTAGTGTCTAAGGAAATAATTCGACTCGACCCACTTAAGGTTCAGGCAATTCTTGACTTGCCTCCACCTTCAAATCTACTTCAGTTACAAAGACTCCAAGGGAAGGCTAACTTTCTGAGGAGGTTCATTACCAATTATGCTGAAATGGCTAAAGGACTTACTCATCTATTGAAAAAGGGGATAACCTTACATTGGGATCAGGTAGCCCAAGCTTCCTTAGATGCTCTTAAAGATACCTTGATTAGAGCATCATTAATATATTCCCCGAATTATCAAAACGACTAATGTATCTCGCTATTGTAGATACAACCATTGGAATGGTTTTAGTCCAAGAGGAAGATGGGATTGAACATCTGATATATTATTCAAGTCACAATCTCAATGATACAGAAGTTAAGTGCTCTTACGTCGAAAATTTAGCTCTACCTATTGTTCAAGCAATATAGAGACTTCACCACTATTTCCTGCTCCGAAAGGCCACTGTCATTTCAGATTGCAACCCTATGACATATATTTTGTCAAGTCAATTGCTGGGGGGAAAATAGTCAAAATGGATCGTCATTTTGCAAAAATTTGATTTCGAATTCTTCAAATCCAAATCAAATAAATCTCTTGTTTTCGTTGAGTTTCTTTGCGACCTTCCCTTGAATACCATTGATTCAACTTCAGAACCATCAATTATGAATGAGTCTTTTTTCTTGATTTCGTCATCTAACCCGTGGAATGGAGATATACTGATTTATCTCTAGACCCAAACTTTCCGGCCTGATACCTCTTGCTCCCAACAACAACGTATCTGATACCAAGCCAAAGATTATCTAATCGTTGGCAACACTCTTTACCGTCATGGTATCGATGTGATTTTATGAAGGTGCCTCACTCATGAGGAAGCCGAGAAAATTTTGAATGATTTCCATTCAGGTGCTTGTGGTGGACACTGATCTGGTTATGCTACCATGTAAAGAATTCCCCATGCTGGTTATTTCTAGCCTACCATATTCAAATATTGCATTATTTCTGTCAGAAGCTGTCATGCATGCCAGATTTATGACCATAAAGCTAGATTACCACCTGCGCCATTGCATCCTGTTATTGTTGTTGGACCATTTACCAAATGGGGCATTGACTTCATGACATGTAACCCCACCTCGGCTGGGGTGCATGGGTAGATAATAGTCGTCGTTGACTATTTCACAAAATGGGCTGAGGCAATGCCAACATTAAACAATAGTGGCAATATGGTTGCACTTTTATTTTTCAACCACGTGGTTGCCCGGTTTGGTGTACCACAAGCTATAGTTGCAGATCATGGGTTGCATTTTCGTAATCACATGATGAGTGAGTTAACTGGAAAGTTAGGAATTTCGCATCATAGTTCTACTCCTTATTATCTGCAAGCTAATGGATAAGTTGAGGCCATCAACAAATTCCTAAAGTGAATGCTTCAAAGAATGATAGGGGTTCATAAATGAAACTAGCATTTAATCTTGTATTCTTCTTTGTGGGCATATCGAACCTCCGTTAGGAATGCAACTAGATTCACACCCTTTCAATTGGTGTATGGTCTAGAGGAAATATTGCCGATACAATGTGAAATTTCATCTCTTAAACTCGTGATTGACCTGTTATCCAACACTTCTGATGAAGAAGCGTATTTCCTAGAACTCATCCATCTGGATGAAACCTGTCATGAAGCCTTATTGGCTAATGAAGAACATAAGAAATGAATCAAGGCGCAATATGAAAGAAGGAGACCTGGTCTTGCTTTATGATCAGGAAGATGATAAACTAGGAGCAGGAAAATTTGAACCACTATGGATGGGTCCTTATATTGTCAAGCGTGTTTTGGCAAAAGGTGCCTATGAGTTGGTGGATTATGATGGGATTCCATTGTCATAGCCTCGAAATGGGTTGTACCGCAAATGTTACTATGCTTAATTGAGTGTAGTAAAATCACTGTATATATGCTTTAATTACATGTGTGTGTGTGTCAATGTGTCTTTTAGAGTTTTTATGTGGTTAAGTAATCCTCTTTGCATTTGTTGCAGATGTCTGAATCTTTGGAACCATTGTTTGGTTATGTCGATGGTGCTAGTCGTGGTACACAAAACCTATCTTCTGCAGCATGGGCCATTTTTGCTCCAAGTGGCGAGTTAGTGAGTTTTCAAGGGATTTGTATCGGTCGTTTAACGAACAATATCGTTGAGTATAGAGCATTGATAGAACTTCTCTCTGATGCCATTTCACTTGGCATTCATCGAATCATAGTTAGGCTGGACTCACAACTTGTCGTACTGCAACTAACAAATGTTTATACCGTTTGAATCCCACAATTCTTCGTATGTTCCTTAGAGTTCGTATTTTAGAAGGACATTTTGAGTACATTCAATATCAACATATTTCCATAAAATTTAACAAATTAACCAATTCATTAGCAAACTATGTGTTAAACAGACATTTGCGACACATGTAAAAGCAAATTTTCAATTCACATCATTAGTTGAATAGGATTGCACATAACCATATATAAAAACTCTGAAAGTAAAATAGATAGATGTTTTTAAAAGTTTTTAAAAAATTTGTGTCCAAGACATGTTTCTTCATCTAACCTAAAAACTCAAAATGCATGCAAAAATAATCCTAAGTAGACCTAGTGATGCTCATGATAACAAGTCACAGCCTAAGCTATCATGCACAAGAGCCACATCCAATGGCCAAGAATACCAATAGTATGGCGTTGTAGCCTCATAGGTAAATCCTCGGTCCAGACATCCAGAATACCGAGGGTTAATCCCTCCACATGATCTTGTAACTCTGCCAGTGTCTCGGCCAAATCCAAATCTTGGAGAACTGCTCGCCCAACATTTCTCCACACTAGTCCACCTGCCTCCTGTTGGTGTCTCATAGGTCGAACAGTACCAACATCTACATGCATGAGAACGATTTTAGTTTAGTCTTGGCAACATAAAAACACAAAAACATGTAGAAACTTAAAAATAAAAAAACATTTGGTCAAAAAACAATTTACCTATAGCACCGCATTGAGTGCCCATTGGTAAACTCAACTTTGGATCTCCATGAAAATCCATCCCTGCGTACGGATGCTCCTCGATGACAATGTGTTGTCGATTGAGCCAATTGAAGAATGCAATAGAAAATGTAATCGATGACTGACCAGCATGTCCAGCCATCAATTGACCCACCTCTACATCCTGAATCTCTAGGACCAACTACACCCAGTGTTACATGCTGAGGTTGCATCAATGGAATTCTCTCTAAGGTAAAAGCAATTAAGAGTGATCCATAGCTAAAGTTCTTTGTATTACCTCTTTTTACCTTTGTTAGCTGCTCTTTCAGTGAAGAAATTACTGCCTCACACCAGTTGAATAAAGTTGGCTCAAGACACTCAAGTGCATACTGCATGTATGATCTGTTCACTAGATGAAGTGTCACACTTCTTGCCAAATTTGTGATGGTGAAAAGGATTGTTCTCAAGGGAAAATCACGAATATCATTGATGATTATCTTTCCATCCTTGCTAGGCTGTGTACCTGGCCAAAAGCGTTGTTGAACATAGTCCCTCACTGATTCCCCTCCACATGAAGAACCTAAAAGAGATATGGGGGCACCACGTCTCCACAACCCTGTAAGAAAGTAAACATCATCAATCATAATAGGGACCACTTTGTCCCTTATGTGGAAAGCCTGATCCATTGGATCCCATGCATGAACTAGGAACTGCAATAGTTCTGATTGTTGCCTCATTCCGCACAACCTGAAGTATTTAAGCAACCCACAGTTTTTGAGGGCCTCAACTATACCCAGATCATTTAGGGCAACCATGTCTTGTTATTCATGCTATCTTTCTCACCAAGTAATGGACATTCTGATCCGATGAAATCCTGAAATCAAACCATAAGCTTAGTTAGGATCCATTTCATGCAAAAAACTGGAGAAATTTTGGGCCAAACAGGTGAAACAAGTTTTTGAAACTCGCCCAGCATAACCCAGGCAAGGAGACAGTGCACTGCAGTGCAGATAGCCTTCTATCTGGGTGCTCCCCTATGCAGTTTTCGAGATTGGAGCCTGCGCTAATCCCAGAGCGAAATATTCTAACCCTAGGGGCCCTAAAAACCCTGAAAAGTTGCATGAAATTGTAAAAGAATGACATGAAAAGAAAGAGGAGGGGTAGATCTCCTATCTAGTCTAGACGGCATGAGAAATGATCCATAGAATCTCTCACAATCAGCTACTGAAGATCGAGGTAAAAACAGGGTCAGAGCACAAACTAAATGGTAAATATCAAATGGTGAAAATAACATGGTAAATTCTTGTTTTTATGTTTATTTCATGATCATTAAATGAGTAAAATTTAGTATTTACCTATTTTTACCAATGAAACAGGTATGTTTAATCCATTTAGTGTTGCTTTAAACAGATTTACATTTGACTTATAGAATCTGACGTGCATGATCATGAATTGTACTTTGACCATAGAGCATACTTTTATCTCTTCTTCGAGCTATGTTAAACATCGAAAAAGGAACCTCCTTGGAGTCCTCTTTAAGCTCTTTTCAGACTCTCGAAATATGAAAATATTGTCGAGCACTTGTCCTTTTCAGCTCGTTAACGGATTGGAAACGACATCTACTTAGTATAGTTTTACCCTTTTCTAGACTGAGATAGATTATTTACGAAAAATGAATACGTTGATCAAACATGGTCAATAGGTTCTCTCTTGTATTGTTTTATGCTTTTTCAGACTTGAGAGACAAATTTATGAAAAAGAACTTGTGTAGTTTTCTTTTTGTCCATTTTCAAACTCTCTAAACATGAAAAGGACCGAGTTATCATTGTCGTTAAACTTGTTAAAACATCAAATAGCGACAAACTTGTCCATCATGACAAGACCGAGTTTCACCTTCGCTAGACTCGTTAAAGCATCACATAGCGATGGATTCACCCGAAGGGTAGAATTATACAACACGCATATGTTATCCTCCTCAAGCTTGATAAAAATAAAGAGGTACTCATCAGCAATGACTAGGGAAAAGGGGAAGAGGGGTAAACCACTTTATGGCAGCAGGCTACTCTTGAACATGATACTTTCACTTCATCACTGTGACTATTTGGGTTGGGTAATCTGCTTGATGGTCATCATACCTTGTTCTATCATACCATCCATTACTTTGGTTTTGGGTCAATTCTGCCAATCCATTCAGTGTCGTTGACATGTTCAAGAGAAGTCACTCAGTTGAAATTCATCCTTAGTAATACTCGTAAACCTTCATTTTCATGACCCCCATTCCTGAACCTTATGTCATCAGTCACATTTCGTCTCCAAAAATAATTACACTCGTTTCATGTCATTGATGTGGGATACATTAAGGCCCTCTTGCGGTGAGTCGCTTCTTGTTGACATCAACATATTATCCAAGAAGTTGACTTAGAAACACCCTTCCAGTACCTTGAGGCTTGCATACATCAATGGCAAGTTTCTCGCTTTCAGTGCTAGGTTGACATCGTTGGCCTTCGACCGAAAGACTTTTTATGGTGCGACATCAAAACATCCATTTACACCATGAAGGATGTATTGCAGTACTTTGAGGATCATTATCATTATCGGTGATTTCTCTCACATCTGTTAACGGCTTACATCATTGTCTGGTAATCAGATGGTGTCTTCCCATGTTCAACTTCAGATAACATATTCACATGGTTAGACTCATACTTGATCGAACGATTGAATGAGATAGAAGACCCCAGATCTATTTTCATCCATCCGGGTTATCATTTTAGGAAATGTACCAAATCATCCGTACAATGGATTTACATTGATGGTCATCCTATCATGGGTCTATATCTGTAGACGACTATCTATGTACTTGTAATGAAATTTTATATGTTGAGCATGGGTATGCCTTCCCTCAGCAATTCATGAGAAAAAACCAAAATATCATGATATTATGTATTGTAATCGATGCAGGTCATCATCCACTTCACAACCTCCTCATCACATCGTAAATCATATCACTTGACATTAACATTTTTGACTTCATGCTTTAGGGGGCATCTATTATAGATCCATTTGAGCACATCACTCCAATCATTCAGATCAGTGCTATTAGGGATCATCAAACCCTAATTTAGTTGCTACATGCCCTAGACAAGACATCACTTTGAATGCCTCCTTCCTTGAGAGTTTCTTGGCCTGAAGCCCTCTAGAAATGCCTCCTTGAGGGACCAGTGCAACCTTGATTAGGGGTAAGTGTGCTTCAATGCAGGTAGGCCCATGTCAGAGTGTTTTCCAGAGCACTTATGCCCACTTTGACCTGCGCTGGGCGAGATTGAGAGAAATCATCATAGGGTTCTAGGAATATTCTTATCTTCTGAAGCCATCTAAAAAGTTCCCACACTTATCATCTCCTATGAGCTCAAAATTGGATAGGGAGTGAGTTAGGTAACCTCTTATCCTCTCATCCCTTCCTCCATAGAAGCTAACTCTAAGTTTGGAAGGCCATTCAATACCCTCATTTATGACTAAACCACCATCATTTTCTTATAAATTGAGCACTCATCTAAGTGATTAGGGGCTGGACTTTGAGAATTTGTAAGGAGATATTATTGGTGTGAGGTTTGAGATTGTAAGCAAGTATTGTTATGTTGCCATAGTGTTGTGCTTTTGATGTGATGTTGGTTGGAACCCAAGCTGGAAGAGTAACAATGGATCGGACTTCATGGTTGTAATTCTTCCTTCTACTTAATAAAGTTGTTTACACCTTTTCCCATATTATTGTCTTTATGTGTGATGATTATATGTGTAAATGCTTTCGATTCCATTTTCTTATAGTAGATAGATCTCTTGCTTTGATTGGTTTTCGTCCTCTGTTTATGATTGCAGCTACTTGTCGAGTGGATTAAGTTTGAGAAGGAGCAAAGGGAGCCAAACAAAGGAGACAAAGGGAAAGAGAAAGATAACAAGTAGGTCCCTTGTCTTATTTATCTTCTATAGAAAAAGGTTAAGCACTTTAAATCTGTTGTTCTAGGTGTACCTACCCACCTAGGGAAATTGTGTTTATCCGTAGATGTAAAATTCCAAATTGTGTTTAAATTGGAAGTCCATGTGCTTGTGGAAGAATCCTGCATTCATAAGTATGTCCTAATAACCCTCAACTCCACATTCTTTACCTTGATTCCGAATGGAAAATTAGCTGACTCCCTAGACAAATTTCAGCCTATAGCCATTTGCAATGTCATTTACAAAATTATCTTCAAAGTCCTTGCCAATTGGTTGAAATCCATCCTGCCTCTCCTTATCTCTCATCACAATCGGGTTACGTGGAAGGCAGGAAAATTGTGGATAGAATCATCCTTTCTCACGAGCTCATCCACTCTCTCAAAATCCAAAAGAAACCTTGTATGATGATTCAATTAGACATGTCCAAATTCTTTGACAAGATTAGTTGGGATTACATGAGACACGTTCTGGCTGCATTTGGCTTCCTCATGGAAAATATCAAATGGATCATGGCAATGGTGTCAGGTGCGTTTTTCTTCATACTCATGAATGGTTCCCCTTTACCACCCTTCCAGGGGTATCAAGCAAGGGGATCATATTTCTCCCTTTCTCTTTGTCATCATGGTTGAAGGGATAAGCTGCTCAATTACTGCTACTTTGCATGCTAACAAGCTCTCAGGTCTCCATCCTCATGCCTCTACTCAACCCTCCATGCACAACCAATTCATGGATGACACCCTGCTCATGGGGCTCCTGACTATCAGAGAAGGTTCCGCTTTCAAGACCATTATGTCTAATTTTTTGTGGCCTCTAGCACCATTGTTGACCCAGAGAAATCCAAGTTGTTCTTCTTTAATACCCCTCTACCTACCCGCAAGAACATTTCTAGGCTCCTTGACTTCCCCATTAGCACCCTCTCCTCCAATTACCTTGGGGTCCCCTTGACAAACAGACCACTTTCCTGAGCTACTTTGGAAGGCCTGATCAACAAGCTTGAAAAAAGAATTTCTAATTGGACCTTCAGATCTCTCAATCTGGCCAGTCGTCTTGTCTTAGTAAAATTTGTTTTACAAGCAATCCCGCTCTATTTTACTTGACTTTGGTTGCTCCAAAAGTGATCTCCAACAAAATCAAAAACTTTCAAAGGAATTTTTTATGGAGAGGAGTAGAGGAAAAGAATAAATGGGCTCTTGTTGCATGTTAAAAAAATTTCAAGCCCAAAAAAGATGACGACCTTGGTCTCAGAGACATAGACCTCCTGGGGAAGGCCCTGGGAGCCAAAACTCTAGGGAGATGGATTGCAAACCCTAACTCCCCTTGGGGAATCCTTTGGAAAGCTAAGTATACCCCTTCCCTCTCACAGGAAAAAATTATCAGGCTTAATGGTAGCATCAAAGGATCAGTTATCTGGAATCAAGGGTGGGAGAATAAGGCAATCATTCAAAAACATAGTTTCGCAGAGATTGGAAACAGAGACAAGACTCTCTTCTGTGAGGATTCTTGGAAACAAAGGTTTGAACTTAATCAAGATCAATACCAACAAATCAAGACCGACGTGAAAAATAAAGGTAGGACCAGAGTTAACCATTATTGGAAACCAAGGGTGGTTGGGGACAAATGGAGAATCTGGCTAGATCAAGAGGACTGGGCTCCCCACATTAATCATCAGGCTTGGCCTGATTTCACATCAGAAATTCAAAAAAGATAGATCCTCCATGACTCCTCAGAGGATAAAATTTGATGGGGAAAAAATCAGTTGGTCACTTCAATTTAAGTGAAGCCTACAGATACATAGCCAATCTTGATCAACTTCAACCTGACCCAAAATGGAATTCTCTCCGGGACAGGAAACTTTGGCCTAAATTTTTTATTTTCCTATGGCATGTTCTGCATAGGAAGATCTTAAATTGGGACAACCTAAGGAGAAAGGGCTTCACTGGTCCCTCCAGATGCCATCTTTATCAGCGAGAGGAAGAAACCCCCAATCATCTCCTCAATGAATGTCCATATGCATCCAAACTTTGGGACTAGGTATTCTTGGTCTTCAACAGTTCGGATCGGGATCCCTCCTCCATACAAAACACTCTTACGAACTAGAGACCTTCCTTCTCCTCTCACCCTTTGGTTAATTGGGCATGGAACTTAATACCTAGTCTAGTCTATTGGCCCTATGGAAGGAACGCAGTGCTAGAACTTTTTGAGGAATCTACACTCGGGAGGAAATTATATTATCTAAGATCAAAAGAGAAATTCGGTAAACAGAGGCTTCTTCCCCCATTCAGACTTCGAATGCCCCTCCCACCAATTCAGAAGTGAGAATTGTGTCTATGTGTGACCTCCTACAGATCAGAGTTCTCGAAGTCTCCTCCCCTCCACCCCAAGAATGATAAACAGAAAAACATATGGAGGCTGCCAGAGTTGGGCACCGTTAAGCTTAACTACGATGGAGCAGCTAAAGGTAACCCGAGCCTGCCCGGTTTTGGAGGTGTCTTTAGGACCTCAAAAGGAGAAATAATATGGATTTATGAGGGTAACATAGGTTCAGCAACAAACAATGCCACAGAACTTCACACTCTGGAAAATGTCATTACCATCGTGCACAAACTATATCTCAGACCATTGATCATGGAAGGGAACTCCACTTTGGCCACTCAGGTAGGCAAAAAACCTCAGCAGGGTATCAAGGTGGCTAAAGTCTCGAACAACTGGTGCCTAAACAAAATTATACAGAGAATCCAACACAAAATAGATAGCATGGCAGGCATACACTTTCAGGCCATCATAAGGAATGACAATAAGCTCACAAACAAATTAACAAATGAGATTACAATGGGGACCCTTCATCTGAACTCCAGATCATGGAATGACCTGGAGGATAGTGGCCTCCGTTAGCACTACGCAACCATCAATGACAAAGACAATCATATTACCGAACAATAACTATTCGGGCACCCTCCATCAACTCAAGGATGATTCTAAGTACTGGAAGAAGGATGACACTGCGGTGCACATGCCAAATTTTTTGTCCTTTCCTGCCACCTCTCTCCTCCCTTGTGCAGTCGCCGCCATCCCGTCACATCCCCTCTACAAGGCTCCTCCTCCTCTTCCTCATCTTCGTACTTCACACGCTTCCCCTTCCCACCCCACCTCTCTGCTCCATGCCTCCCTTGATCCTCAGGCTTCTATTTATTTCTCCCTCACCCTTCTCCCTCCCATCATTCCCGCTACTCCCACACCCCCCTGGTCTTCCTCCATTCTCTGGTTCCTCTCGCTCCATTCCTACCTCCCTAAAGCATAGTTCCATTCCTACCTCCAGTGAGGGCGGCGAGCATAGTCGCTCAACCACCTGATGGAATTCTCTAGGTTTTCCCCCCCACTACTCGCGCTAAGACCTCCGTGAGGCACGCAGCTTTGAACTACGTGGCAGTCGTAAACCTGGAAGCTCAAGAGCACATTACTAATTTGGAAGCCCAAACTAGTTTTCTTCGCATAGAGGTTACGTCTAATGAAATAGATGCGAACTTTTCTTAGATCCCTTATCCTGCCCTCACCAAAGCGCATGAGAACCTTTATGGGTGCACCATAGAAACATGGTGGTAGATGAAAACAATCATGGATCTTGCAATGCAGGATTGGGAGGAGCGCACTAAGGCACTTGAAACAAATATTGACATCCTTACGGAGAATTTTGCTATCTATGTTGAAGCCATCCACCATTGTCATTTCATTACTCGGGACTCTCTGCAATACACTGTCATCAGGAAGAAATCAACGGCGAAACTCCATTCAGCAGTTGAAGACTCACCAAGTATCAAGAAAGAGATTTTCGGAGCCTCCTCCAGTCGTCCGAACACTACTACGCTACAAGAGGGGATTACTCAGGAGACTCCCATCAGCCTGGACAGAGACCCAGTCACCACCAACCAAGAATGAATACGACAAGTCTTTTTTGTCTCTTTTCCCACATGAAGGCCTATCTATTGCAGGCTTCTCAGTCTCGGAAATAAACACCCCAAGCCTAGTCAGTATAGCAATGACTATTATCTATACTCTCTTTTTTTAGTATGTTGTAAAAAGGGTTTCTTTTTGGTTCCTGGAAATTCTTCACTGTATCTACCATAGGCTACAGAACCCAGTTTTGCCAAAGTTTCAATGTAAAAGGAGAAATATTGAAGCCAGAACAGAGTATTCTGTTGGTCCTTGTGTCGGGATCTCTCCCCTACACAAACCAACCAATGTTATTACTCATTTCTTTTAGTAATATATTATATCTTATTCACAAAAAAAAAGGATTATGGTATATTTCCATGAGTGAATTAGTGGAAAATGGATGTAAGGGAGCTTGAGGATTACTTTGAAGAGATTGTAAGATAGCTTCTAGTGTAATTACAAATAAGATTTCATTATTTGGGAAATTACAACCTTCTTTCTAGGGAGATACCTAAGATGACACCATGTAACAAATTCTTGGAAGACATGAGTTTGGGGAAAAATAAATTGAGGTAAGAATGACTCCCAAATACTTAATTCATCATTGTTATCTAATTTTATTTTATTTTTCCCAATTAGGAAGTTCATACAAGTCGAACTCACACTGGCTTTCCGCTATTTTATACTGTGTGTGTACTAAAGGAAATTCATCTAGGTAATGAATAGGAGGTAATACACGATTTTCAACAACCATTTTTGCCTTTCCTTTATGAGATGACATCTTTGACTGTAATGGAGGCTAAGGAAATAGAGTTACCAGACTGCAGTTGATCGATTACAAACAAGAATGGTGTTGCAGAGGGCATTGGTGCACTTGAAAATATTTGGGTCAAACCTGCACAGATCAAACGAATGGCAAAAGGGACTAATGCAGGGTGATGCAGGGTTTTTAAAATGAGAGGAGGGGGATTGACAGAAACATTACCATTTTTGGAGTGTCACATTAAAAGAATTAAATGTTGGTAGGAGTCATTAATGGCCAACGTCCATATGACTGTTGGCAAGAAGATTCAATAATTAACAGTAATGTGACCTGGACGACGGATCGCGTGCCCTGAATGAAGCGGGAGAAGGCGGGAGCAAGTGGTGGTTTTTTTTTTTTTGGTTACGGGGGTGGTGAAAACGGTAAGTGGTAAAGGAGGGGAGGGCCCCATAGTCATCGTGGATCTGCCACATGGTTTTTGGCAGTCTCCACATCGTCCTCCGTCATTGATCCTGGCGAGGATGATATCGACCATTCAACACACAAGAACTTTATTGAAAGGCAAAAATACATCACATCATCATTTATTTGCAACTTTAGTCAAAATATTTTGCTAACTAATCAAAATTTACCATAATAAAAAACTTAAGGTGGCATTTAACTAGCGCGCCCTTTGGGGATTTTTATTTTTATTCATTTTTCACGTATTTTCTTTTATTCCCTTTTTATTTTTCCTCTATTTTTCTATTTTCATAATTTTTCTATTTTTCTTTTTGCTCTTCTATTCTTTTCTTTTTCTATTTTTCTTTTTCTTTTCTCTCCTTTTTCTATTTTTTCTTTTTAGACGGATAAAAACAACTAAAAGTGAAAAATAAGTTACAATATCCCTGAGGATAAATAGTTGGATAATCATACCTTGATCACTATATTTATAGGACCCTAACAAGGGCTACCATAACCTTCTCAATCCTTTATTGAAATTGTTCTTCTCATTGATATATTTCCAAACGGGTATTATGCACCATAAATGGAGTTTATATGTGGAATTTATAGCCCATGGAACTTGATGTGTTAACTAGACTCCTCAATTCCCGCATTCCTTCCACCATTTCGTCTCTGAGGGTTAGGGTTTGGATCTTTTGATTTTTTGCCTCTTAGGTTTTAGTACTTTACGTTAAAAAGTACATTGCAATATCTTATAATGGAAAATATTATATAAATGAGGATAGCCAACACTTCTCTTCGTAGATAAACTACCACCATTCTAGATAGTTTGTATTTATTTGCATTCTACAGTCCTTTTCCATTTAATTTATTTATAGAATTTGGTTCTCCATGTTATTGTGCTTTATACACTATTTTTGTGTATTTCCATTCATATCCTTGTCTTTCATTTCAACCTTGATCCGTATTGGATCATTATATTTTTTTCATCCATATCGATGCTTTCATAGTGGAAAATGTGGAGAAATCAACTCATAGGACCATTTTTACTAGCAGGATCGAGTTTGGGAGAATATGGTTTGAAACCTTTCGGGAGCATTTTGAGGCATCAAACAACTTTTTTTGGGGGGTAAATTTTTTTTCTTTAGCATAACACATTTCTTTCATATTTTGCACATAGAGACCTTCCCAACATCACAATAATTACCTCAATCAATGTTTGTATGAAAAATTTATGCCACTCAGAAGATTACCTTCCTATTTTCACTATCATAATTTTGAGAGGATGCCACATCAACCCCCATTATTCATGGAAAATGGGTCATCCATGTGATTATAATGAAGAATATTTAAAAAGATTTTAAGTTTTAACTCTCATTAGAAGTTGAGGGAGTCAAAAGTAACCACTAGTAGGCTATCAGGTATGCTATAATTGGGCCACTAGGAGGAAAAGGGGTTCTATTATTTTCAAGTGTATCACATTCCATAGATGAGTATAGTAGTCGGGAGGGAGAGGGAGAGAGAACAGAGATAGGGTTTATGCATTATAGTAGCCCATGTTCCACAACGCATACTTCTTTGTACTCACAACCAATTTCTATATAGAGATAGAGAGAAAAACGGCCTCACCTTCCAGTTGGGTTTTCTCTCGAAAAGGGTTTCCTAGGATATATCTTGTGTCAAATGTATTTGTGAGTTTTTATTTCACTCTTCTCAATTTTCTACAAAAAATTTAATTTGCATGCATACACAATAAACAAAAATCTACAAATCCATAAATATAAAGAGAAATAAACCCTAATAGTGCAGATTTTGGATTTTTAAATATAGTTTTATTAGAACCGTTGTGACAAATTGTCCAGTGGAATATGCATGGAAATTTACAGATCAACTCTCTATACAATACATATCATCATTTTTTGTAATATATCTATCTCTTGGAGGGAATTATCAATATCTTGTTGAAGTAGTTCAATTTCATAATTAGAATTTTATAGCCTCTTTCCAACTTTATCCATTTAAAGTTCTAAATGATCCTTGTTTTTTTGTCAAAGAATCAACACAACAAATATAGGGTATTGTGCATAACCAATGATGGTGCGGGTGTTGGTTACCATTGACCATGCACCCTTAGTGTTCCAGCAAAAGAGAAAATTGAATCACTTGACCTTGACTTTCACTATCTTGGATTTGAATTGACTTAATAAGCTTGGCTTAAATAAACTTGGCTTTGACTCTTTTTGTCAATTATTTTTAATGATTTTTCTAGAAATATTATTACTGACTTCAATTTTACATTGATTCAACATTCCAAACTCTTCAATTAATTTTGATGACTTAATTAGTGAATTCATCAAATTTTATGAATTCAACAATAACTAAAAAATTTAGAGAACACACTAGAAATCTCTATGAGGATAACCTGAAGACACCTTCACATTGCCTCAAATTTGTGTTACAGCCTACAAATATTGCATGAGATTTTTTTATTGTAGCTTTCACAAACCATCAAAATTTAATCAATAAAAATCTCGCTAATTAAATTAATTGAAAAAATGAAAGATAATGATTTGAATAATCACTAGGGTTTCCTATTTCCAATTGTTATCTTGTAAAAATATGGTTTATATAGTGAGAAAAACATGTTTTTCACTTACGATTTCGTTTTTCCAGTTTGGGTGAAAATTTTCAGCAATATTTTTTCCTTCAAATTTGACATTTTAAGTCCATCTTAAGAAGGATTTGGTCAAGTTTAAAGATATTTCCAATGATACACTACTTACGTAATTTTATTGTGTATAATGACCATAATCTACATTTTAATGAATGCACATTCCATGATTACATAAAATCCATTTTTTATATGACCAATGTCCAACCAAAGATGAATCCTAAAAACATAAAAATACCCTTTGATGCTATTGAATATACTTTTCAACATATCTTAATCATTGAAAATAGATCAATAATGAAAGAAAGCCTTAATTTTACAGGTAACCAATCTAGAACCAACAAGTTTCCCCTTCATTGATGCCTTCTTTTTGGATTGCAAGCATTTCAAGTGCTAGTTCTATCTTCTCCATTGTAGCTCTTGGTCATTAGAACCATCACAGTCATATACACATCATTCTCATTGTAATATCATCACCAAAGAAACCACAACTCTAATACCAAATGTTATGAATATGTACACAAATATTAAAAAACATTGACACACAAAATTTCACCATAAGAACACATATATACTTTAAACATCACATTGCATTGGTTTCTCGCATATCATACATATATTTCTTTTAAAAGAGTACATGGTGACCATAATAGACACGTCATAATAAGATATTTCATTTAACCATCTAATAATATTCAAAATTTTCTCAAGAGATTCCATAAGATCCTCCTCTCTCACTTATCTATGGAGTCTCCATTCTTAGTTTTGTACATTCACATTTATGCATGGTTTACATTATTAAATATCATAAGTAACAATTATGTTAACTTGCCTATGAACAATGCCTCTTTACATTTATGCTTATTTACCCAATAAACTTTCTTCACAATTTACAAGTTTAGATTTCTTAATTTTGTGTTATCCTATTCAATTGTGATATTAGCAATATTAAATTTAAAATTAATTAAGGATATAACAAATAATAAGATGGGGGACATAGCTGTTATATGTGTGACAAGTACTTAGAGGAAATGATATCTTACATGGCCCAAATCTTTCCATGTGAGAAAAGAATCCATCACATATTTCATTAATTCATCCATTACTAAAAGATTTTCAACAATAAGTTTACAATGTGATTATATTGATTTAAAATTGGGTTAGTCTAATCAAGAATACAATGGGTTAGTGGTCAAGGTTCTCCATCAAACCATATATACTTCTATGCAACATAGAATTTTTTTATTTTTTTGGTTTCTTCTCAAAAAGGAAATAGAAAGTTGTGAAGGAACAAGGAAAATATTTAACTTTTGTTGCTTTTATGTGGCAAGCATACTATTTATGTTCTTGAAATTAAATCTATGATACCCCTTATGGCAAAGGGTGATGTTGAAAACTAATCCTAAAGGAAACATTAAATTGCATATAACTAAGAGCAAAATAATCACTTATTAATAGAGAGAATTAGCAAGTTTCCATTTCAAATGCAAAATTAGCAAGAAGTTTGATTATTTTCCTTTTAGTTTTAGACTAGTGTTGAATATTGTGCCTCCACCTTTGCTTTGAGATGTGGGAGGATTATTTTCAAGGTTCTACATGAAGCTATATATATTTCCCTGCAACTTTGACTTTTATTACTTTTGTAAATATTAAGATTTAGCATTGATACTATTTGGAAGCTACTCCATATTGATCTTCCACCTCAGTGATTGGATCACTTATTAGTTAAAATTTTACTTTCCCTTCACATTAAAGAGTTAAATTTTTGTCTATATATTAGGAAGCTTCCTAAGAATCTTTTAAAAATATGCTTCCATCAAGTTTCATCAATCATAGGTCTTAAAATTATTTCTTCAATATACCAATAAGTGTAATCCCTAGAATCAAATGATGAAGTATCTATAAAGTCTATTTTTTTTACATCATTAGTATGTTGGGAGTGCACGATGGTGCTTATATAGTCTTGCTTATCGATTTTCTAATAATCTTGATTTTTTGGAAAGAAATGGTGCAACAAGTTATTTGTAGACAACTAATATTATATGTCCACTAGTATTGGAAAAGATATGAACATTTAGTGGATCCATTTGTCCTATTTATTGCAACTAATGCTATACATTATGTTGAAACAATGGGATCGTACTTGAAAACCTTAAAAATAATTTCAAACACATAATCAATAATTCAACATACTAGGCAAGTAAAACAAGCATTTTTAGAAAAAACTCACAAACTCACTCTTAAGTATATTAAAGATGATTTCAAATGCATAACAAATGCATCAACTTATGCATTTCTAAGATGTTAACAAATGCATTAACTTATGGACTTACTAAGCAAACATAATAAGACTTCTTAGAAAAAGGTCGCAATAATTTGTTTGTAAATATTGGATGAAGACTAGATAAATTTGACCATTATGTGGATATATATGTTTTTGAATTAAGCATTAAACTCAAATATCACATTCTCTTGGTCTTATTAAAACTTATTTATTTCTTTGCAATACAACTAGTTGATGAAGAGGTAGGCATAGTTTACCACCAGGTAGATGTAGATGTTTTGGAAATAAGGCTTGCACTATAATACCACACTTTTTCTTCGTCTTCTTACTTTCGATTAGCTTGTATGCCTTCACTTCATTTTTCTATGCAAAAAGAATTTGTAATTTCATTAAAATAAAATTATGAAATTATGTTCTATATATGCTAAAAAGAATTCAAAGTCTCCTTCAGAAAAAAGGAGCCATAATTCTGTGAATGAGTCTTCATCGCACATCTCATATTGACCAAGACCAAGACAAATCCATTCAAGGTTTGTATTTGATATCATCCTTATATGAAAGATGCATTGTATTTGTTCTTATCTCTAAACCATCAACCCTTGTAATTAGGGGGGAAATGTGACAACAATCTTATTATTACAAAAATTACATACCCAAAGTACTAAATCCTCAACTCATATAGTGAATATGGATTCTAAAGAAGCACTTAAAAGGGGGTTGTTTGTTTCTACACCTTCAAATATAAGTTAGTTTATCGAATAAAACCTTTTTTTTCCTAAAATAGGAAAGATCATTGTCCATCTCAAATATACGGTGGGTTGTGCTATGAGTTATTGAAAGAGATGAAACGTATGTACTTGAAACAATTTTAAGACCCAAAAATTGGTCCTACAAATCTTTTTGGGGTGAAAATGGTTTGTAAAAGACACATACACACATATATGGTAAGTGAATGTTACAAACAACTAAGTTATTTCTACCAATACAATCAAACTAACTAGACTTCAACATGGTTCATATAATCAAGTCATAGAGTTCAAATCCACGTTTGTAAGTTCGTTGTTGCATTTTCAATAAAAATAATTTCTTCTATATATGTAAACATAATACCAATAATTTCGAAGAAATTTAAACTATAGATAATAATATTGACATCATGGACAGATGAAAAAATCAAATTGAATATAAACCTACAATCTATTCAATATAGTGTTGCAAAACCATGTAATTTCCTTGTTGACAATATGATAATGCATACTAGCATGAAGTTGTTTGAATAATTAAAAGTTTAAAAAAATATTAACATTACATGAATGATGGCAAGACCTAAAATATTTGCCATTCTTCACTTCATAAACTAAAATGTACTATAACTCTGGTCATTTGATGTAGAGGCATCATTCCTTATTGCATTTGTATCGATAAGCAGCTTGGATATGCTTCGTCCCAATCTTCTAGAAGCAACTACATTTGCCTCCAAATCCTCTTTGATACTCTCCAACATCCTTACCACAACTCTCATAGTTGGTCTTTCTTCTGGTGAATGTTTTGAACAAAGCAAACCAACATGCAGCAAATCTAGTAGACATTTATATACTTTGTTCTCATTAATTTCTTCTCCACACACCTCACTAAAAAGGCTACTTTCAATTACCTCATTCACATTGTTTGGGTACACAAAGTTCACCCAATTGTGCAAGTTTAGGTCTCCCACAAACATGTGACTGGTTGGTTGTTTTCTGGTGAGCATTTCCAATAACATAATTCCATAGCTATAAACACCTCCCTGGGTGGAAACTGTTCCACTCAATCCATACTCTACAGTATGAGAAACATTCATTAAATTTTACTCAACCAATCCATATAAATATTGTTAATGAGAGAATAAAAATGAAAATGTTGTTTAAGAAAGACATACCTGGGGCAATGTAGCCAACGGATCCTCTTAAAGAAAGTGATGAAGCATGTGAATTTGTAGAGCTTTCACCAATCAATCTTGCAATACCAAAATCTGTGACATGGCCTAACATATTTTCATCCAAAAGTACATTGCTAGGCTTTATATCACAATGTACTACTTGCACAAAACAATCATGATGAAGATATTCCATTGCATGGGCCACATCTATGGCAATGTCTAATAGTGTTTTCAACTCCAGTTCACACACATCCTCACCATTGTTGTCATCTCTTTTAGGATACAAATGCTTCTCTAAGCTTCCATTAGACACAAACTTGAACACTAAAGCTTTGAAATGGAGGTTGGAACATGAGGTTATGATTTTGACTAGATTTCGATGTTGAACCTTCTGGAAGACACTGCATTCTGCTTTAAAACTCTTCTCACTCTGGTCATTTTGCAATTGGAAAACCTTCACAGCAACAGGTGTGCCATCATTCAAAATTCCTTTATAAACTGACCCAAAGCTACCTGTTCCCAACAAGTTGGCTTTGTCAAATCCATTAGTCGCTATGTGAAGCTCTTGATATGAGATCCTTGGATGCTCTAACTTTTGGAAAATAGATCTTGAAACATGGATGTTTTGTATATGCATATTCCCTCTCCATAGGAATCTTAAAAACAAACAACAGAGTATAAAAGCAGTAGCTCCACTCACTGTCAATAGTACTCTTTTGACAATTGTAGAATGACCTCTTGGTGTCGGACAAGGATATAACTGGAATATTTTTGGTCCACAGAGGTTGGCATTTCCATTTAAGGATATGGAAATTGATTCATTTGCAAAAATTCCCCCTGTTGGAATTTCCCCAGCAAGCTTGTTAAAAGATAAATTTAAATATTGAAGCATTTTTAGCTTGTTGAGAGTAATAGGTATTGTTCCAGATAAAAGGTTGGAAGAGAGATCTAGGCTCATAAGGCTTTGCAAATTTTCAAGTGAATCTGGAATAGAACCTTGGAAGGAATTCCGAGATAAATTCAGCGAAATTACTTCAACACAACTTCCAAGTGTAGATGGAATGACTCCACTCAAGTGATTAGCAGAGATATCTATAGCTTGAGCCATTGAAATTTTACCAATCTCAGTGGGCAAGGAGCCTTCTAATAAATTCCAAGACAAATTCAAATAGAAATTTAGATTGTAAAGCTTACCAATCTCATGTGGTATGTTTCCAATGAGTTTATTGTGTGACAAGTCGAGCAATTCCAAATTTGTACAGTTTCCTAAGTTGGAAGGTATGGTCCCTGATAATTGGTTGTGATGGAGGAGGAGAAATCTTAATTGTTTAAGGGGTGCAAGGGAATTGGGAATCTTTCCAGAGAGTATGTTTCCACTGATGTCCAAGAGACCAAGTTGTTGTAAATTTTCAAAGTCATCAGGGATATCTCCTTGTAATTTGTTGTTTCCTAAAACTAATCTTTCTAAAATTTTAAGGTTTCTTAAAGATGGAATGCTACCATTTAAAGAATTTCCAGATAAATTTAGATAGGTTAGGCTGGTAAGATTGCCTATATGTGGAGGGATGTTCCCTTCTATCAAGTTGTTTGCTAATGTTAAGTAAGACAAATTGGTAGAAAGTTTTCCTATGGCAAGGGGTAAGACACCAGCTAGTTTATTGTCTCTCAAGTTTAGTTCTTTTAGGTGGGAACAATTGGTAAGGGCTATAAGAAAAGGCATGGTTGTAGCACTTCCACTGTCAAGCTGATTAGATTGCAAATGTAATCTTTCAAGGAGGGATAGCTTACCTAATGTTGTTGGGACACTCCCACTCAACATGTTATGGTCTAGAGAGAGATGTTTGAGTTTTGAACAATTTCCAATGGAATTTGGTATCTTTCCACTAAGTTGATTTCCCCATAAAGAAAGCCTACTCAAGTTAACTAGATTTGACAAAGAAG